>JABVXW010000511.1:0-32295 GCA_013365375.1 Litomosoides brasiliensis | reverse complement strand
CCCATTTCTTTAAAATTTTTACTTATTTATGTTGAGAAAGCAGAAAAGGAAATATTAAATTAGCAGCAATAATAGAAATGAATGTTTTATTGCATCAGCCAATCAATGCGAAAGACCTGGCAGGAAAAAAGGACGGTGAAGGAAACATTTCCTTCAGGCCTATTATTAAATAAAAGGCTTCCCGTTACTTCTTTCTAATGAAAGGAAAAAAAAGTAGGATTTTGCACTGATAATTGCATTTGTTTTAGGCATTTAAGGAATGCCAAATAGGACGATAAGGTATGATCAAATGTAATTATTTTCAACTCAGAAAATTTTTAACCAATAATTTCAATTTAATTTTACACACACACACACACACACATACAATAATATTCATTTTTTTAATTTAAAAAAGATCAATTTTATTTGTAAAATTTTTATAAAAAAAAATTATTTTTATCTTTTTATTTTTTGAAATTAACTTTTTTTTAAAACCATATGATTTTTATGTGTATATTAATTAAATCGCAAAGCACCTGATCAGATTTCGACAAATTCGCTATCATTCATTCCTGTCCATAAGTAGTTGTTGTAAAATGGAAGTTAAGCTTTAAGTATTAGCAACAGTTTGAAGTGAAATTAGAAATGTGCACTGTGAAAATTTCATAAAGATAACAGAAATAGAATGAATTGAAACAATCAAATTCATTTTTAAATTTTCTCAAATAAGCTCTAAATTCTTCACTGATAATTTGATTAAGCTTGTAGAATGATAAGATGTTATGAAATTAAAATAAAACGGAAGTGGAGGTTAAAGGGAATGATAAAATGGGTAGGTTTTTAAGAAGTATTGGGAAAATAAATATCAAATATGCAATATCAAATGATAATACTCACATAAATTAAGAAGACTAATTAACATAAATGAAGCATAGGCGGTATGCATGAAAAGAAAAAAATTTAAAAAAAAAAAACTTAAATTGAACAAAAAAAGAACAAGGAAAAAACAAGGGTATTTGTATGCTGGAAAAGAGAAATTTATAATGAAATTAAACTTTTTAAAATTATAATCGGAAAGAGCTAAAAAATTATAATGAAATTAAACTTTTCAGACTAAATAACAAGCAAAATAAAAGGTCAAAAGAGGGCATTTCAATTTTTATCGATTTTTTTTTAAAATTAATTCACTTAATTTCATGTATACTGTGATATATCATAAAATATTCTTTTCCAATTCATTTCCTTGCAATTTTTTTTCCATTAAAAAATATTTTCTACCTTTAAAACAATTTAAACAAACTTTTCTATTACATTCTTATGAAATTAATGTATTAAATTTAAACAAATATATTTCATAAAATATCTAAAGCACTACACGTGCAAAATATTTAAATTTAGAATTCTTAAATTTTGAACGCATTGATTTGCCGTGTTTTATAAAAATTTGTTATTTAAAATCAGATCGAATAATAACATATTGAAGGTTCACTTCACTAAAAGTAGTAAATAAAAGTAAGAAAGAAATTTGAAATTTAAAATTAACTTCATAAAAGCTTACTTATAAGAAAAGACTATGTTAGACTGATTGGTAATTAGCTTGCTCATGCTAATTATACGAATTTCGTATCTTTCAAACTAATTTACATCAATGTTGCATACTCTAATCTTTTCTGCAAAATAATAATGTTGATAATTTAAAATACAATGAAAACGAGCATTCCCAATGAATACTTTTAAGTACGTCTAATAGGAGTGCTTGAAGCGTAAAATAAAACAGCACGCTACGTCATCATTCCTAATTATCTCTCAATCTTTTTGCACTCAAAACTAGTGCTCTAATCAAATTTAGCCAAAAAAAATATTGTCCGCTCATTTTCTTTAATAGTACGTAAAAGTTTGACTCTCATGCGTGAAATTTATTAAAACTGACACGTCTAGCTTTCATGAGTGAAATTTATTGAAAGTGACACGTTTAGCTATCATGCGTGAAATTTATTAAATCTGATAAATTTCTTCTTTTCATCCCGAAAATTAACAGATGAAAATGAAACTTTGCTTTCAATCATAAAAGTATACATTCATTTTCCATTCAGTAAACAATAAAAAAAAAATTCTAACTTAAACATTACCAGCACTTAGAGGAAAAGTTTTAAAACAAAAATTAATTTAATAATTTTTTCAGGTGAAATTTTAAGAATAAATCTACCAATTGAGCTAAGTGCATTAATTTCTATGAAATAATTCTCCAATCTAATTTGAACTAAGTTGAATTTTACTCAGTAAAATTGTATTTCTAAAACAAATGAGAAGCAAAAAACTACCTACCAAAAATAGCAATAGCTTTTAAAATTTGACTAAAAAAGAATTAAAAATCCCAAATTTTCAAAATTTCTTCACAACAATTACGCAATCAAATTTTGTCGTTTAATTAAATTCACACAATATGCAAAGTGCAAACTTTGCCATCAGTATTACTAGCTCGAATTTAAAACTTTTTAAAATTTAGCATCTTTATTTCATACATCTTTCAATTGCTAAATTAAAAGTTTTTAACTTTGACCAACAATATATATTTCTAATTGTCCTGTAATTAAAGTATTCAAAATTTATGTGCTTCTTTCTATGTACTGTTAGCAAACAAAAAAAAATTCTTCATATAAGTTGACAAAAGCAGTTTAATTGTTTCTAATATGCTAATTAGCACAATGATCAATCAGCGGAAAATTTTGAAATGGAAAAGAAGAAAATCACAAGGAGCAATAATTTTGCATATTTGTTGAAGGCAATAATTTTCTCGGAAGAATGAAGCAAGTAATTTGTCGTCGTAGTGAGAAGAGAATGGCATCTTTTTTTATTTGATATTTAAACTTTAATTTTTAAGCGTTCGATTACATAAAAATTTGCATACGTTGGATCTTTTGTTTCTGGTAATTCTAAAATTGTTTTGACAATTTTTAGTGCATAATGCGCCATATAAACAATACCTGCCTGATCTGCCTAATTTACCTCTTTCAATTTATATTACCATAATTTCTTAAAAACATGCTATATTTGACATTTTTTTAAATGTTCGCAGTTTTTTTTTTAATATCTGTTTTCTACCTTGAAGATATTTTTTTTCTAAAAAAAAAATTTTGAACTCTAACTTTCAAATCTTTCCAAATCACATTTCAATCCAGTAAACTGTAATTTATTACATGTATATTTATGCACATATATTTTTCCCTCTCTCTCTCTCTCTCTCTCTCTCTCTCTCTCTCTTTCTCTCTCTCACTCTCATCCTCTCTAATTTTCTCAATTTTTCATTAATCATTCGATCGAAATGCATTATTTCGCAATCATTTCAAATACTTTGAAAATCTTTTCATTCATTTTTCCTTCCAAATATAAATTTCACTCAATTTAATTTATGAATATTTAATTTATTATGATTAATTGTCAAAAATTTATTTGTTGAAATAATTTTTTTTCTTGCACAACAAATTAACAACAACAACAGCAACATAACAAATTAGAAAAATTCGTTTTTTTTTTGTTAAATGTAAAATTATTGTTAGCATAAAAAGATTAGCAAGCAAAAGGCAAAAAAAAGTAAAAATTCATAAAAAAAAAAACTTCAATTATTATTTAAGAAGTTATTAAATGTAAAAAAAATTATCACTAACAGGTAGGTTATGCATAATGAGAGAGAGAAGAGTGTATGAGAGTTTTTTTTAAATTGTTCTAAATTGATATTTATCAATAAACAAACAGTTAAATTAATTACACTGTTATTAACTGATAGTATCAGTTCTACTTAATTACTCAATTTCACTTATCAGAGTTACTCTGTGCTATATCAATTTGACAGCAAACAACAGAAAAGAAAAAAGCGCAAAATAGCTATTTCTTTTTGAAATAACAAAAGTTTGAAGGTGTAGAGGTCAATAATTTCAAAAAAAAAAAATTTTATTTTCAAAACTTTTTTTATTTTATTCAATTATCACATGCATACCTAATATATTAAAATGATTACACTCAAAATCTCATCAATAATATTTTAATTTTAATTGCAGCAAATCAAAAAAATATATCTAAAAAAAAAGAAATAGAATGTTGACGAAATGAAAATATTTGAATTAGTTAAATTAAATAAGAAATTAATTTCATTTTTTTTAAAATAATGCATTACGAATTGGCTGAGTTAGGAGAAAGAGAAAAAAAAAACAACGAAATCGAAATATTTTTAAATGTATTAAAAGAAGCCTTTTTTTTTTCTTTTTTTAAATGATAATACTACTTACTAACTATACGAGAAGAAAAAGTGAAAGGCAAAGAAGCGAATAAATGGAAAAAAAAATACATTTAAATCAATTTTTTCAATTTCATTTCAAATTTACAAACATCTTTTAAAGCATTAAATATATATACATTATCATAACGAGTGATATATAACACATCTAGCAGTTAATTGTTGAATATTTTTGCAAAAACCATCTATCTTCTCATTTTATTTCTATCACATTTTCCATTAAAAGATAAATTACTTTTTAAAAAAAAAAAATAAAAAAGCAAAATAAAAAATAAGTTTTAAATATGCATATTTTGCTATGATAAACGTAAGTAAAACTATCTAAATTGATTAAATGCAAATGAAAATAAATAAAAAGCTGCCGGTTATTAGTAATTTATTGAGCACTTTCATTAGTTTAACTCAAAAAAGAAAGATAACGTAGTTTTTTTTCAAAAAAAAGAAAAAATTTTTGAAATATCTAACTAAAATTTTTGTTTTGTTTATTTTTTGAAAAACTTAACTAAATTTTCTGCTTGAACTAAATAAATGAACACGTTAAATTTCCATATTTGAGCATACCCTTCTATGATCTATAAAGTAATGCGCTTTACCTGTCTGAATCATCACTCTTCCACTTATTTCCTTTTTACCTTAAGCATTTGAAATGAAAATGAAAACTAAAAATAAAGAATTATTACAAAATAATTTTTTTCTATAAAAAAATACAATTTTTAATAGCAGCTTGTACAATTAATGCTTAGCAAAATTTGAATTAATTAATTTTTTTAAAAATTGTCAGTTTATAAAATTTACGCTTATCTTTACTTTTTTAGGAAATATAAAATTTTAAATTTTAAAACGTGACATTTTCTATAAAAATTTTAAATTTTAAATGTAACTTTTTCTGCGACAGTTTTAAACCTTCCTGTAACTTCCTTTACTTTTTTTGTATGTCGTAGAATATTTACATGTAGCACTTAGGTATCAGATTTAATAATCATTTATAATTTCTTAGATCATTTATCGATTTAAATTAAATTCCGACTGAAATTATTGTTACTAAATAATTTCTTAGATCATTTATCGATTTAAATTAAATTCCGACTGAAATTATTGTTACTAAATAATTTCTTAGATCGCTTATCGATTTAAATTAAATTCCGACTGAAATTATTGCTACTAAAAGTAACTGTAATGTAAGGAGTTCCCTTCTTTATACGGCAAGAAATAAAGGATTAAAGGCGCAAAAAAAAACGTAAATTTTGATTAATTTAAAATAAATAAAACAAACGGACAGTTGTGAAGTGAACGAAGACCTATGAAAGAGAACATGTGATTTATAGCAGAAATTTATATTTTAAAGGCTTAAATAAAAGGCTTCAAATGTTGGATAGCTTTTTCGTATTTCGTTTAAGTAACGAGTTTAGTTTGAATTCTCAAACTGAAAACTAATTGAATAGCTTGTACCAATTTCATCATCATCTTCATTTACTTCCAACTCTCTTCTCTCTCCCTCTTTCTCTCTCTCTCTCTCTCTATCGCCCTCTCTCTATCACTTTTCTCTTTTTTTTTCTCCCCCATTTACTTTGGCTTATTATTTGCATTAAAAGAAATAGAAACTTTTCCGTATTAAAATTCATTATTGTAATTTTTGAATTTTTTCCATTCACAAAGATGTATGCTTAATGTAAATTTAAATTTTAAAAAATAGTTAATTTTTTTTTGATTTCATGTCAGCTATTATAAATTTTAACTTTCCGAATTATCAATCGAAACGATTTAATTCATAGCACTTTGAATTATCGTTGTTTTAATTTTAAAACTCATCAGACTAATTTTAATTTCACTGTGATATTTGACAATTTCATTAAAGAAAAATATTAGAAATGAATTAGTTATTTTTTTTTCAAAATATTTACATATTTAATTTGTAATTGTTATATGAATCATTTAATATATTAAATTTATACAAATTCAATAAATATTTCATTTTTGAATTGGCCTTCATTGATCAGTTTACAACAAAATATTCATATTAAATTTCAATTATGTAGTAAAATGGAACACAATGAGGATAACATCGCTGTTCTATTGATCAAAATTGGAACTAATTTTAGGTGTAGTAACTCTAACATTATTTTTATTACTTGTTGTTACTAAAGTTATGCTATAAGTATTGTTTCATTTTTTTTAATTTCTTGCAAAAAATGAAAAAAAACTTTACCAACAATCCAATTCCTCTATTATAAAAATTATGCCAAAATAACAAAGTAATGAATGCAAATGAAAGAACTGCATTACGTGTATTTACGTGTATATTACGTGTAGTAATGAAAGGAATGTATTATGTGTGTTTAACTTTTTTCCGTGTATTTACGTGTATTTAACGTTTATAGATTAAAAATTCATTCATTTTATACGCTTACAGTAATACTTGAAGCTTTACATTGCTGAGTTAATACGTGAAGTAGTCAAATCTATACGCTTCACTATCACAATATTTATCGCCTGAATCTTTCTGCTTCTAACAAATTGGAAATGAAAAATGACTGATCGAAAATAATCGTTCTTTCTTTTAAAATACAAAAATGTCAATTAATGTTTGCAGAAAATTTCAGGTTCGATAAAACATACACACACGGACGTACACAATCAACGTACAGTCTTTGTAAAAAAAGAAAAAAAAACGTTAACATTTACTTCATTGCAATAAAAAAAAAATAAATTCTTGAAAAAAAATAATTTAATTGTTAAATTAAATGCAAAAAAAAAGATAAAATTATCACACACTGTTACTAAATATACAATAGCAAATGATAAAGCGAAATTTCTATCCGAAAATTTATAGTATTTGTAAATTAAACAAAAAAAAAATAATAAATACGTCAAATAACGTGGAAGAAAAGTGAAGCAGAATGAGAGGAAAAATGAAATTTGTTTGCAAATTTTTAAAATTAAAATTTTCTCTTTTAAATTATAAAAAAAAAGGAAATAAAATTCTAAAAAAAAAAAACATTAATGTGTTCGTAGCAAAACATTTGTATTATATTTGAAATTATTAAATTTTCTCGAAATTAATAGAAATGTTTTGTCATTGGCACATTTGAATAAAATTTAAACAGTTTGAGCAAAAATTTAACAAATTGATTGAATAAAATTGGTATACATTTAAAAGGAAAATGATAATATACAAAACTCCATTTTTCCCACATCAATCGCGAAATACCGGGAAAGATTTTTTTTTCTTTCAACGAATAAGCTATTACCTGGATATTCCTGTCATTTTTCCCATACAGCAAGATGACAATGAAAACGGTGCAGTAAATCAAAGAAAAAAAAATTACATAAAATCAAAATATAATATTAAAATATATTAACAATTTTGGATAACATACTTTTAGAGGTCACGTAATCACGAAATGTTTACACGTAGCGAATGCAAAATGAATGACTAAAAAAAAGAGGCAAAAAAAAGAAAAAGGAAGAAAAATGACCAAATGATTATTTCTACTTTTTGCAAAAAAAAAAATTAATAATATTCTCTTTCCAAAAGCGTTTTTCACAAATACATTATCAAAGTAAAACTACGAGTGAGAAAAAAGGAATTAATTTAATTAATCATCAGATAATTAATAATAACAACAATAATAATAATAATGAAATAGCATCAATTATAGTAAACGGAAATTTTATAAAAAAAAGGAAATGTCTATGTTAAATGTAGCAATTATTAATGTTAATTAAAGATAAACAAAAAAAAATTAGAAATTTGTTCATTATTTCTCATTTCAATTTTATCTTTTAAAAGAAAATATTATATTGAAAAATTTTAATAGTTTAAATTAAAATAATTAACTAGCTTTTGAAATAATACGTTCATAAATTCATAGATGAAGTAATATAGTAGTCATCGTTTTCCAGATATCTTGTACAGTGCGATGATGGCGTTGTCCATGTTGATAAATATGTTGACGAATTGATATCCGAGAGATTGGTGGTCGATTGAAGTTCTATCGGCGACGATGGATTACTAAATATTCATTTATTCAATTTATTAATTAAAATTTAAAGTTTATATTATATTCAATTTAAAGTTTAAAATGGCGAAGAAATGGTAATTAGGAATGATAATTAAATATCAAATTTAAGTTTTTCAAATAATACTGCAACTTTTTTTGAATTTTTCAAATTTTTTTATAATTTTCTTTTTGATTGAAAAATAGCGATAAATGATAGTTAAAAAATATTTCATAATAATTTATATAAACTTTAAATGGACTATTGTCATTGCTTTTTAGTTTGGAAAATGTCGAAGGAATGTTTGACAAAGATTCCTCAGTAACAAAATGTTCTCGCACTAATTATCTTTTAATTTTTATGCAAACAAATTAAAATTACTTTGAATGACAGTTTTACCGCTTCACAAATTTTTAATTTTTTAAAATTATTGTAGTAAATGGAGATTTAAAAAAAATGATAATTAGGAATGATTAATTACATATCTTTAAATTTCATGCATACCTTTTAAATGGATCCGTAATAAACGATGATAGCGTATTGGTTGTTGGTGAAAATCTACGATATGATGATTCATCCGAATCATTAATTATATCAAAAGCAGGCGATGATGTATTCGATGTATTATTTAATTGACTTGAAATAGGACTATAATAAAGGATTGAAATTATCATAATTTTAAAAAAATTCACAGAAAAAGGTCAATACTTTATTAATAATTAGTGGTAATTAATAATAATAATGAAAGGTGAAAAAAACAAAGAAATATTTCCATTTTAATTCAGTAAATATTCGAAATTATTTTGCATCACTGATTTAGTTTGCGGTAAGCTTATCGCAGTGAATTTAAGGATTTAAGTACCAATGAAAAAATGTACTGAAATTGTATTCATAGAAATGCAAATTACTTATACTGAAATTGTATTCATAGAAATGCAAAAAACTTGTCATTTTTTTTCACATTTTTCTGAACACTTAGGAATTGTCCAAAAAAAAGTGATAATATGATGAAAGGTAAAAAGTAATGTTCTTGAAAAATTATAAACTTAAATTAAAATTAATTGTAAACTTAAATTAAATTATAAACTTTCAAAATGTAAAACCTTTCTATGTCATCACACGAAGTTGAATTGCTTAAATTCGATGCTCTCAATCTTTCTGCGTATAAATTCTTCATTGATAAACTTTCTGTACAAAAAAGGAAAAGAGGATAATTTTTCCGAAATGAAATTTTTATTTCCTTAACAGTATTTTTTTTCTGATAACAAAAAAGATAGTAAAATAATTTTAATTGGAAATATACAGTACGTCGAAATAATAAAAAGTAACATCAATTTTTTTTTTCTTCTTATTTCTATTTTCTTACGTATAAAAGAAATTTAGCAAAAAAATTCCATTTTGAATACTGCAAAATTGAATAGGAAAAGTTATTGCAAAAAAAAAAAGTTACCAGAATTTAAATGACCTGAAATCCTTCGTTCTTTTGTTTCGGTTAAAATTAATTCCTCCATTAATCTATCAATATTTGCAACACCTGATAATTTGAACACTAACACATCCTCGCAAACAGCATTAGCTAATGCCTGAAAATTAAAAATCACAAAAATTATAAAACTTTCAAAAATTACAACCAAACAGTAGAAAATGTTGAAATTTCAACATTTCTAAATTTTCATATGCATAATTAACATGAAAAGTAAAAAGAAATCACAATGATAAAGTATATCAATGATAAAGCTTTTTTTTTTTAAATATTTCAAGAAAACAAATAAAAATTTGCTAATTTAAAAATTTTTACGTCATAAATAACTTATTGTTGCATTATTCCTCTGAATAATTTGATAATTTGATAACTTCATCAGAATTCTGATAATCCGATATAAAGAAGAGTTACTGATGTAATTCAGGTGGAAATACACTCTACTTCCACCTACATATGTTAGATATAACTCTATGAATGAAATTTCGAACATTGCATCAAATCGATGCTTATTCAAAATAACTTGTTAATTTCGCTTTAATCGACTAACAATAAATTCAAGAAAAAAAAATAAGAATAATTCCCGGCGATTAATGAAATTGTATTATTACAAAAAAGCTATAAATTAATTAACCTGTAACGGTGATAAAATGAAGAACGTAAGATCACCAATTCTGTTCGCATCAGCTGGAATTTTCATGCTAACATAATGTTCCAATGCGCCAAATATACGTCGACGAGTTGCTAATACATCCATAACACTTGCGCTTGATAGGCCTTTTGCTACTACAACAAACACAAAGACAAAAATAATTTTAAATGTTTAGCCAAATTTATTTAATTCTAATTAGAAAAAAAAAGTGTAATTGATACATCTATGTGTTGAAGGTTAATTTATTTTTAATTTTATGATATCTTTTGCAAAATTATTATTTCAACTAATTCAAACTTCATATTTTCAATAATATAAAGAAAATAAAAAAAAAATTAAAATTAAAAAAAGAATTTAAAAAATTCATCAAAAAAATTTTTGAAATTATGAGATTTAGAGAAAACAAGGAATGATTTTGATTATCACAGCCGACCGGGATTAAATAAAACGCATGCTTTTAGTGCAACAAATTCAACATCATCAATTTTGAGAAATTTCATTGGTGCAACAAGTTGATCCATAATACGTTCACAATCACGAAAATAGATATTTCTAAAACAATGATAGAAAATCTGCTATGAATAATTTGATAATAAATTGCATGCATTTAATTTATCATTCTATCATCTTCCTTATCATTTCCTATCCGTTTTATCATTTTTTTTTATTCATTTCTTTTTTCTGTCAACAAACAAATAAATGAATTATATTCAACTGAAGTTACTAATTAAGCAAATGAATCTAATACCTAACAAAACTAATTTGATAATTTCTTTCTGTTTTGATAATTTGATTTCTGATAATTTCTGATGCAAAAAGAGCGAGAGAAAAGGAAAGCAAGAGAGAAAGACATACTCGAGATATTCCATACTACTGTAATCACCACAACGTGGTATGCATGAATCGTTAAGTAATTTCAGGAAATCAGAATTATCCTTCGAACGATACGCAACACCAAGGATAATATGTTGTGATGCGTAATTCTTAAGCAATGCTGTCTAAAAAAAATTATGCAATTAAAAACTCTTCATAAAATTAAATGAACGAATTAAATGTATACATATAAGGATAAATTGATACTGTACATTTTTTGCTAAATAAGAATAAAATAAAACAATATCAAAATTTAATTTACTCGTTATCAAATCGTCAAACGTTTTCTCATTTTATAATTTTATTACACTTTTCAAATACTATTTAGCGTAAATATTGTTGGAAATAAAATGTGAAGATGGAACATAATAAAAAACGCTCTTTGCAAACGTCTTCAATTCATTTCAAAAAATCATTTAAAAAGTGGTAAACGTTTGTCACATTTCACGTTAAACGAAGAGTGATTGATGATTTTTCATGCTTGTTTAAGTTTCAGAAATCTTGAAATCATATTATTCATTTTTCATTTAGGTCAAATTAATAGTATTCGATAATATCTGATCATCCGCGGATAATAGCATGAAAAATACGATTGCATCTTTTTTTCATACTATAGGAGAGAAATGAGAGTCGGAAAACCGGAATACCTGATCATCAGTTGAAAGTGCTGTAAACGGAGCTAGCGTTTTAGCCCATTCGATTACAATCAATAATTGACTGTGAATACTTGTATAAATATCCCTAATGGTTGCCGTGCGTCCAGCATCATTCGTTCCATACTGCAATAAATTTCAGGTTTCCTGTTTTAGCTTTTTTTTTTTGGAATTACACCAATGAAAAAATGTACTGAAATTGCATTCATAGAAATGCAAATTACTGTAAAATAACAAAAATGATTAAAATATTGGAACAAAATATATGCATTTAATAATATAATTTATAATTTTAAATTTCAATATTTTTAATCGATTAAGAAAAACCTTCATAATCAAACATTAATAAAATAAAAATGAGGAAAAAGGATTTTTTTTTTAAGTTTCTTTTTTTTTTGTTTACCAATTGATTTTTCCATAATGGCACATCAGCTTGTTTCATTATTGTCTCTCTCAAACTTTGTATTTTTTTCTCCGACGATATAAGACTTTCCAACAACGATCGTGGCGTATCCCACGACGGTATTGTTGAGGTTGCCGAGGACGACGAAGAAGTTGTTGAAGAAACCATAAATTGCCTGAACAAGTAAAATTTGTCGGCTATTTAATTTGTAGCAGGTAAAATTAATGAATTGAAAACAGAAATGCAACGCAAATAGGTGATGATTAATCACTTATTAACTAATTAATTAATTATTGATAAGTGAAAGGTTGAAATTAATAATTAAGGTACCCATTAGAAGAAGATTGTTTTCGATTGGTTGTTTTAGTTTGCTCCAGTTTTACATTCGGTAACACGTTATTGGTAGTACTTTGTGCTACAGCAGCGGTGACACTTGCCGAAGGTGACGATGTTGATGGGGTGCGGTTACGTCTGCCGATTACGTCACGTTCATTTTGCACTGCTGAACAAAAAAAAATAAGAAATAACACAAATAAACAATGATAAAATATCGCAATTTAGTATCAAAAATCAGTACCGAAAAACATTACGGTATCAAAAAAAGCCGATATTACTGTATAATACAGTATGACTAAAAACATTGCATGAAAACGTAGTATGTATTAACAAAATTATCACAGTGAAAAGTTTTAACAGTAATGGTTTTAAATTTCGAAATTATTCAAATGGTTATAGCAGTGTATTAAAATTAAAACTGTTATTCATTTTTAATTGTTATTAATACGATTTTTCACTTCTTTTAATTAGCAGCCAGTAGCACTGAAAATACCACTGTAAATATCAATTGTGATTATACTAAAGGAATTGATTGATAAAATTTGTTGCATTATCAGTTAGATTGGTGAACAAAGAGCATTTCTTGAAAATGCTATTAGTAATTACTGTTAAAATATCTGCGAATAAATAAATTAAAACAACAAATAATTCCGTTAGAACAATACTTGTAGTAAAATTATTAAATAATCTACACTGCTCTACCTGAATTACTTAAATTACAACTATTAACAGCTATTTCGATGGTATAACTTGTATTCACAATAATTTTTAAACATTATAATCTGTGACAAACTAATTTTCAAGTTGTCATTTCACTTACCATCAATTTTCATTCCAGCATTAATGCAACGTACGTAGCGACATGATCGGCAAACAGCTCGATTATCTGCAAAATTAATTCTTTCATTCATCCGTCTATTTTCTTCTCAAAAGAAACACTTCAATGAACAGTACAATTTTTACATTAATATTCCGTAAAAAAGTTTTTTTTCTTTCATTTCTAACAAAAAAATAAGCGAAATAATTTTGAAAAAAAGCAAAAAATAATTTCAAATAATTTCGACAAAAAGCAATATTTTTTTTTGGTAAATTTAACAAAAGATCTTTTATTTAAAATGTTTTGATAAATAAAATTAATAGGAATCGGAAGAAAAAAAACTTTCCAATGCAGTAATGGAATGTGATGCGTAACTGTTTGAGAAAAAAATGACAAATTTCAAAAAAAAAAAGAAATAGAATAAAAAAGGACCAAAGCAATTTTAGTTTTTGAAATTTTTCCTTCATTTTTTCTTTCCTTTTTTCTTTGTTCTTTGTTGCACTAATAAACCAATCATTTCTGTTCTATTTCAAGTTTTAAATGAAGGAAATCAGAAATCAGAAGAAGAAATGCCTTATTTCCCTCTTCTTTTCCTCCGTACGTTGTTTTCGGATGAAATAATTATCTACGTAACCTAACTTACAGTAGTTACTTACTGTAGTTTAACCTTTCTCAATTACATGAAATCTTAAAACATCCTGAATCTTTCAATTTTCAAATCATCTACTACTCAGAAATCGTTGCTATTTTAATTTTTTTCCAATTCAAAATCCAAAAAGGCAAAGAGATTCAATCTAACAAAAGTATCAAAAGGTAGAATTCAGGTGTAAAACAAGAGCTCTTTTTTTAAACTACTTTAATTTCTAAGTACATAAATAAAATAACAAGAAAAGGAAAAAAAAAGCATTCATATCAAAAGGTACCTACTGAATTTCAATATTGTGAGAAAAAAATTTCGTTTAGTATAGAAAATAAAACTCTTCCCATAAGTGAAATTTCGTTGGAAAGATTATCAACGAATCACTTACGTTTATCAATGTTACAATTACCACTGAAACGACAGGTATATCTGTAGCCACGTCGAATAGTTCGCCTGAAGAAACCTGCAGAAAAAAGAGCAGTAATTTAGCTAAACTATATTTTCCACTTAATTTAACATCACTAAACGCAATTATTACTATTATTATTATTAATTATGATTATTTATTATTAATTATTAATTACTATTAGTGCTATTATAGTTAAAGGGAAAATAATATTCTAAGTTACTTGAAACAGTAAAATTATTGTTGTAAAACATCAAATCGTTACTGTCATAAATTGATAATACAAGCAGTTTAAATAAATTCATTATTAATAAATTCATTATCACAATTATTAAATTCATTTAAATAAATTCATTATTCATTATTCATCAGCAATTCATTATTCATTATTCATTATTGCATGAGAAAATTTTATTTCTAACAGCACAAAAAGTAATGAAACAAAAAAAGAAATTAAACAATTCCTTCCAAAACCGAATGTTTAATTAATAATAATTGAGTAGGAGAAAGTATAATACATTTAATGAGTGACAATTATATGATAAATCATATCCTTACCTTTAAATTAATTAAATTCACAATTAATGTTATAGCAATGTTACCTTTACATCCGTTGCATGCAATCGTTCCGTAATGTCGACCGGTCGCCTGATCACCGCATACTGTGCACACTAAATCATTACCGTCTAGAAAATTATAAACTGTTAAGAAATGATACTTAATTACAGTAATTAATTGTATTTGTAGCAATTTCTCCTATCATTTGCTGTTATAATTGTTTTTCAACCTCTCAGTAAAATTCATTCATTACCTGCTAATTTACAACTAAAGTTACTTATTAATTAGATTACTTGACTAATACAACTTTTGCTCTATCATTTTAGGTCATAACTTTTTTCACTAATAATCGTTAGCTTTTATTGAGTAAGAAAGAAGCATGTATTTTAACGTATTGAAATCTTTGTTTGGTAATTACCATTTGATAGCAATAATTTTAATTTGATATTAACTTTCAAGTTAAAAGTTAGCATTACAAAGTTACAAAATTATAATTTTTATTATCTAATAATTAAATATTCTGATAATATGATTATTAAGTACTGTGATAACTGTTGTTGGCAATCTATTTGGGAAAAATTAAGCTCTTAATTGAAAGAATAAAAATGAACTTTTTTCGAAGTCATCAATATCTTTCACGGTACTTTCGGCTTTCAACATTTGATGAATTTGGAATATTGCAAAAATTTCCTCAGTTTTTTTTTCGTTATTTTTTTTTCTTTCAAAAATGCAATCAGTAATTACAGGTGCTGCAATTTCACACCAATAGCTATCCTGAAAATGAATAATAACTAAAAATACAGTAATATTGTTAGACGCATAAAATAAACGGATTAATTGCTGATGAAATTAAATTGTAAAAATAGCAATTAGTAATCAATCAGTTACTGTTTATTGACAGTAATTTTATTATTTTTTCAAAAATTCAATAATATAATTTTAACTTAAGTGATTTACCTCATTTAACAAATAATAACCGATAAAAATTGATAGATAATATAGAGTTAATTAAAATTACTAATTTATATTATTATAAATTATAAATAGCAATTTGTGCTAACAATCACTTTCACTTATTTTTATAATTACAACTATTATTGGTTAAAATACACTCCTAATCTTGCAATCATATCACAAATCCTTATTATCCTACTACGTTTACCACGATTATTATCATCATTATTATCATCATTCAATCATTTTGCCTACCTTTATCACAGTTATCAATATTGGCAATATTGTCATCACAAATATATTATAGAATTGAATAAATAATGATGATATTATTAAAATTGATAAATGATATAGAGTTAATTAAAATTACTATTATTGTATTAAAAGTAAAAATAATTTTAAAATTTTCATAATTAAAACGTATTTGCAGTATCAGTCGATAGCCATTTTTTTTTCTAAAAAAAAATTTTTTTGCAACACTGCACATTTGTTTGTATCAATTCAATTTTATGCACTGTTTTTATAATTAAAATAAACAAAAAAAAAACAACGATGAATTTTTTTGTAAAAATTTGTTTTTTAAAACTAAAAACAAACGGTAAAAATATTTCTTAAAACTAATGGAAGAAAAAGGAAAAGAAAAAATAATATCTATTTAATCGATAAAAAATTAATTCAATTATTAATTTAAATTAGCAAAAAAAGAAATATTGGAAGATTTAATAATTCCAAAATTATTTCAGTCTAATAAAAAAAAAGGAAACTAACATTACAGCCGAAGGTATACATATTGGAAGAAATGATGAAAAAAACAAAAAACAAAAAATAAAAAAAAACAAGAGAGAAGGAGGGAGAAAAAAACTGGTTTTTAACAATACGCATTAATTTCCATTTGGGCAAAATGGCATTATTTTCTATTTCTTATAATTGCAGCAAAATTTTACTTTTTATTTTTTTTTGGTTTTTTGTTTTTTAATAAGCAAAAGAGCGAAATGAATTGTCAACAGAAATATATCGTTTCACAGTGTCAAATTTATGCTGACATTTTAAGGAAACTTGAAAATATTTTAAATTGAAAAAGAAAAGGAAATATTTTGAAAATTAATCATTCACAATTTATTCAATATTTTCAAAGAAGAAAAATTCGTTTTTTCTTTTTCTTGCAAATTAATTATACGCGCATTGGATTAATTATTTATACTAAAAAATAACTACAAATAGTTTTGTTTGTTAAGTAAACTCCTAATTATGAAAAATAAAATTAGTGAAGAAGTATTATTGCTTAATTTCAAAATTTCGTTATTTCCAATTAATTTCATTATTTTCCAAAAAAAACATAATTAGTGTCTTTTTTCAAAAAAAAAGTGATAAAATTAATTGGAAATAATAAAATTATGAAATAAATTAAAAGACATTATTAATATTTGTTTTAGTATTATTAAATTACTTTTCGTTTTTATCAAAAAAAAAATTAGAGGCAAAAATAAATTAAACATTCAAATTAGCAGGTTAATAATTTCAAATGGTTTTAGCAAAAAATTGAAATTAAACAAGCAAAGTTTTGATCGTTTAAAAATTCGTTTTTTTTTTTCGTCTTATCGAAATTTTCAATAAAACAACAATAGTGGTAATTTAAAATTGAGGGAAAAAAAAGACCAATGAATGTTACTGTTTCCTTTTTTCTTTGCTTACAATTTATTCCACTTCATTTTAAATTCAAATAATCAATTTTCTTAAACATTTCAATAAAATACGAAAATTTAATATCCTTTTTTTTTCGACCTTTTTTTCTTGTTGCTAATTAGCCATTCGGAAAAAGTGAGCTAATTTCGCAAATAAACAATATTTGCATTTGTAAATAAAATAAAATAAAATTTATGAAGAAGGAAGGAAGCGTTAGTGATGGAAAATGAAATAACACAAAACGATTGTGAATAATTTTCAACGCGAACAACTGTGCAACAAATTGAATTGATGAGAGAAATTGAATTGATTGAAATTGAATTGATGAGAGACGGCCGAGATAACTACAGGAACACATATTCCATCCGTCTCTTTTCTTCTTTCAAATTAAAATACTCTTCTTGATATTCTGATCAAATATATATTTATATATGTATAATGTGGTAGTAGTAGTAGTAGTAGTAGCAGTAGTAGTAGTAGCAGTAGTAGTAGTAGTAGTAGCAGCAGTAGCAGTAGTAGTAGTATGAGGAATTATAAGTTATTAAATAATTCAATTAATTTATCATAATTTTCAAAATCATAATTTATCATAATTTTCGAAGAAAAAAAAGCAAACTTAAAGCAAACTCAAAGTTATTTTTGAATGTGAGACAATTTATTTCCTTAAAAATTATATTTTTAATTTTTACAAAAATATTGTTTGCAATATTTTTTTAATACTTTTTATTTAAAAATAAAAAATTTTGTGGTGGACAAATGATAAAAGGAAACATATTAATTTAATAACGATAAAAAATTTTTTTAATAATTTTTATTTTCTACAAATAAAATTTACTTTAAAATTCATCTTCACTGTATCAATTACTTACAATGATATTTGAACCATTAATCGAAATAATCAATTAATGCTTTCTAAAAATCAATTTTTAAAATAAGAATGTAAATGTTAGCCAAGTTGTATATTTCGATAATAAAGAAAATTCGATTCCATGTTTCTCTTATCACCGATGGTCTAGGGTATCTTGAAATTTTACGACCTTTGATAATATCAAAAAAAAAACTGATTTTAAATCGTATAATCACTCAACAAAAACAACGGCTTCCATTAGGTGGGTCCATTACAATTCAATTGACAATAATTCAAATGTTTTTTTTTCTCTTCAATTCATATCTTCTCACATCACTACAGGTAGAATTTTACTGAAACAATGCGACACACACACACACATACACACACACACACACACACACACACACACACACGTACGCTCACATCCTAAAATGAACAATAGTACCGTGAAAATAAATAATAATTTCAAAAAAAGGAAGAATAGAACTTATTAAGGGCATAAAAAATGAAAAACTAAATAAATTGAATAAATAACTACTATGTTACAAAAAAAAATATTTTAAAAAATTTTTTAATAATTAAAATTATTATTAAAAAATTTTTTAATAATTAAAAAAAATATTTAAATTTGCTAAAAGTATTTTACTGTAATAATTATGAAATAAATTTAGCGCTAAGTTAATCTCTCTGCTTTTTCATAAATTCAACAGGCAAACAAAAAAAAAGGAAACGGCAAATGGCAAAAATTTCTATTGAATACAAATTTCAAAGGAAAGAAATGAATTAATTAATTTGATAAAATAGGCAAAAAAAATTTTTCTCATATTCTTCATGGAATTGATTTACAAATATTGAAATTAAAATTAAAAGGAAAGAGAAAAAAAGGAAAACAAATGATTGAATCAGAAACGATGATAATATGCGCTAAGCCAAAATTGAGCAATAAACAAATATTTTTTTTCTTTTTCATTTTTTTCTCATACCATCAATGAATGAATTATTTTTGTTACTTCTAAACTATTACCCGCCGATGCGTTTGATTGTTATCACCATCCTTATCAATCGATAATCTCATGAACCGTAAATAATTCAGCAATTTTCACTGAATACACGTACGCACGCATATGAAACTATTATTGATTAATTTAAAAAAAAGATTATTGAAATCTTTTGCTAAATTAGGAGATTGAATAATTTTATGGATCATTAAAAACCGCTTGCGAAGGAATGTATTTGGATAATTAAAACGATGAAATCTTTTAATTGAAAAAAAAAAACTATTGTAGGCAAATGCGTTTTGTGTTGTACTGTAATATTTCAGTGAAAAAAAAAAGAATTATATTTTTTTTTCACCAAAATTTGTATGAGAAAAATTTCGATCGAAAACAAAAAAAGAAGAGAGGAGAACTGTTCAACGAGGAACGGCAAACAATGCACAATGTGTTTTGTTGATAACGAAATTTAAAAATTCTACAGGTAACATTGCTTCACAATCAATTATCACAGTAATTAATCTTTTACCTAACAATATAGATAGTTAAAAGATGGAATGTAAGAATAAATTGATATAATAATTATGAATAATAATCAATAAATAATGATAATAACGATAAAAATAATTAATGATAATTAATAATAGCAATAACAATTAGTGATAATTAATAATAGTGATAATAATGACAGTGACAATAATAGCAACAACAATAATGATAGCAATAGTAATACTAATAATAATAATTAACGATAACAATAATAATAGTAATAATTAATAATAATGCTAATAATAAAATATAAGTAATAGAAGTGATAATGATAGGAATGATAATAATAGGAGTAACAGAATAATGATTATTATTAAATAATAATAGGATCAATATTAGTATCAAATAGTGATGATAATAATAGAAATGATAATGATAAACATATTGTTCGAGAAAGTGCAAGAGTGGAGAGAGGGAGCGGAGATTCTCTTTCTTTTTATCAAAATCGATGATAAGAAAATAAAATGAACTGACGGTATATAGCTCTACCGCTCTCCCTGTTCCCTCTCGTCCTCTCTATCCGATATGCTCTTTCCTCTCCTCTGCTCACCCATCTATTCCTTATTAGATGGAAAAATGAAATGAACAAAAAAAAACAAAAAAAAAAAAAACGAGCACAATCATTAATTTTCAACACTTTCATCATCACTACACATCCCCGTAAGGAGGAGACGATCGGGAGCGGTCGGCAATCAAATTCAACCATCAATTGTGATCGCACCGATAAGGAGCAATTCACTTATTCCTCTCCGCTCCCCTTCAACAAATCATCGTAACACACGTGAATCAGCAAAACTATTTTCCAGTATATAATACATTTATATTCATTTCTTTAATTAATTAATTAATTTATTTATTTATCCACGTGTTCATCTAATTAATTAACTAATTCACATATTTATTTATTCATTTAATTAATCAACTAATTCTGTTATTTGTTTATTTACTTATTTAAAAAAAAGAAATTCAAAAACTAAAAGAAAAAGGCTTCGAGTATATACACATTTATATTCATTTCTTTAATTAATTAATTTCAAGAAGATACTAATCAATGCTGTAAATGGTCATTTCATAGTTTTGTTATTAGTAAAAACTAATTTTGACCTTTAGCACACAATGATTTGACCTTTAGTAAACAATAATTTAGAATCTAAATAAATAAACAAATGACAAAAGAAAAATTATTCATCAATTAATGTAATTAAAGAGGCAATGAGATAAATTCATTTGCAAAACTGTTAGATTTAATTTTAAAAACAATGTGATAGATAAATTTACAAACAATTTTTAGAACATAACACTTTTATTCATGGCTATTCTTAAAGTTTTAATTTCAAATTTCACTTAGCTTCTAATTGGCTTCATGGCTTCATACAGACTGTTTGATGTAAATGAACTAAATAATTAAAAGTCACATCATTTTAAGTGATAACAATTAATGGAAGAGAAGAGGAGAAAGATTAAGCCATCAGTGTTTAAAGTTGGAAAAGTATGTAGGAAGGAGGAAGAAATAAAGAATAACTGATAAGGAATGATAGAAGGAGAAAATTTAATGCGATAATTAGCAGCAGAACATTGAAATTCGTCCTTTGAAATTGGTCAAAGTGTTATCACCTAATTAAACGAAGGTATTATTTGTGCTATCACTGACAAATGCATTTGGTATTTGTGGTTGTAATGTCAATGTGCTATTTATATTTCTTCATTTTATAAATTAAATCATATCACTATCTATCATCCAATAATTTATATTATAAATGTCATCTACAAAATTCTATTTTATTCATTCATTTATTTCAAATTAAATTCCAGCTAAATTTGTTTTTCTTTAAAAAGTTAATTTTTATATTTCTAGTAATTTAAAGTGCGATAAGTGGTAATACAGTTTATTACTATTATTTATGAAAGTAATTTATCTTATTGAATGTTTCTTATTGAATGTTTTTGAAACTGCACGATAACTAAAACATCGGTTAGATCTGATTAAATCCTCAAGATATTAAGCAGTCAAGATAATTCATGATAATTTCAAAATTTAGCCTTACAAATATGTGCATATGTTCTGATAACAACGGACACTGATAACGACGAGTGATAGCCATGATAATGATTTAGAAAGATGCTATTACAAATGTGACAAGAAGTAGGAGCAAAACGAAATTATGCATTTTAAATAGAAAAAGTTAGGCCACTTTATTATATGAATAAGTACCAAATGAAGAATTGCGAAATAGCACACGTGGAAAACTTTTTGCGCTTAACCATTTAATGATTCGACGATTTAATTAGCCAGATAAGCTATGGAATGAAGTGAAACAACTAACTTCGTTAATGACCGCACAATTTGTATTTACTATAAGAAAATGTAAAATTGTAGTATTCAGATTAGGTATCACGGTAAACTGCTTTGTGTTTCGTCAATTACTCAAAATTTGATTAGTGTAATGAAAGTAGAAATGTGTACTTAAAGAGAGCAATGAACATTTTATTACATCGAGTACAGTGCAATATAAACACTCCCCATACACATTTAAATTACTTAAATAATAATACAATGCCAGTGTTCACTGAGATCATCTTCTATGAAGCACCGCAAGCGCTAACAAGATAATAAAACTCGTCAAAGTTACAAAACTCATATGTGGAAGAACATAGATGATCTTACGGTATAAGCGGAAAAGATTGAAATCATACTCGAATGTTTCGGTATTAGAGAAATAGCCCACAAAAAGTTTTTGAACAGCTTGCCTACTAATATTACGTATCAATTAACGGCTTCGAAAAATAGAATGAAAAGTAAACTTAAATTATTATAAAGCTGACAAAAAATTTCGTAAGTTCGTTAAATAATAATTTAAAAAAATTAGAGTTTTTTGTAAGAAAAATAATAAAATTGTTTGGTCTTCGGTTTGTAACAAAAATGGATAAAAACAAAACCACCCAATATGATACAGAGGAGCAAGAAATAAGCAAACAAATCTGGTGACCAACCAATTTCAGGTGGTCGTACATGGCGTATTGACAAAATGAACGAATCACGCACCCAACGGCCATAACTGAACTGTCGAAATTTTTCCTCCGCTGCAATACCATACACAACCACCGGCTGATCAGCTAAATAATATTCAGGCCACGGGCCACGATCCAATAAAAAGCGAAGAAATACAACAAGAGCACCAGCAGCAACTGTTGAAGAATGTGCTGAGCATAAATCTAAAATTCAAAAAAAAGCTAGCAGGAAGAGTGAATTAACTTCCCTTCTATGCTTACGTAAGATTTTCCTGTTCAATCAATTAAAGTTTTCCTTCTCGATCAATAACAAAGATAAGTGAAAATAAATTTCTCAACCGAAAAAGCAAAAATTTTCAATAAATTTAAAAATTTTAAACTTCTCAATTTTCACTTTCTTCAGACCTACCATCGCAATACTTTCTAAAGTTTCATAGCAGTAGCAGAATATATTTAGTTGAAAACAATAATACTTGTGTTAAGGCAATCAAACAGAGAAGTTAATGAATTCATACCATACGAACCATTCACGCCACCGACCATATCTGCTTTGTCAGTCATGAAACAACCTGACGTAGGATCCTGCCAACTTAATATAGATGCAAAAAAATGAAGAGATGAAAGTTCAACGAAACCGAATTGGCCACACATGAAAACTAAATTTTAAAGTTAAATAGTTTTACAGTTGCAAGAGGAAATAATCATTTCGAGATGATTGGATTATCAAATTAAGATAGCCTTTCGAAAGCTCTGGCATATGATGCAGAAATAATTGACAAAGTTATAATTTTATTAATCAACTTACTTAGCATTAATATATTGTAAATGTAACTAGTAGCTCATGACGTGATAATGTAATAATTAGTAATAACATAATAATATAACAAACTATTACTTTGTTCCATCAGCAAATCTCGCTCGTCGCAATTAAGCCTAGCCATAATCCTTGGATTTCGTAACAAAACGCTCAATTCATCAATCATGTTTGTGCAATACTCTGTGATAACTGATGTAATTGTTTGGTTCTTTGTCGAAACCATAAAGTTAGATAACGTAGAGTTGCAAGGAGTCTGAAATTTCAGTGCATTTCAAAATACGAGGGAAAATGAATTAAAGACAATAGACGAATGAATTTTCCACTACTTGGAGAAACCGAATTACAGTAATATCCGACATGAATTTACACGATTAGAGAATATGTGTAATATTCGGAATGTTCTGCTATGAAAAAACTTATTGCAGCTTCGATTTTTTTGCTTTTTTTGTGAGAAAAGAAAATGGGATTTAATGTTTAAATAATACAAGGGAATTTTAAAACATACTTGAATAGCGAGAGCAATGTATAATATCTGATGTGCCAATTGATAACCTGTAAAACCACGTTGGTCAACCATTCGCTTCATACAGTCATTACTTAAATGACAACTGTAAGTCTTCTCCATCGAGTTAGAACATGCTAACAATAATTCAGTTAAACATCTAAAAAAGACTACCAGAAATCAAAAATAGTTCCAGCAAATGAAAGATCATAAACTTTTTTTGCATTCATTGGCACTCTTAAAAAATGGACACCTAATAATGTTATTTCGCAAGAATTTCTAGTGCAAGATTGAACATAACGCATCACAGAAAAAAGTTCGTGCTGATAAAGTATTCCCAAAGCTTTTTATCACTGTTTCAGGCCTTACATAAGAAAACCAGAACTGATTTTTTGATAGCAAAAAAAGAATGTAATAAGTATTCAAAGCGAGAAAACCTGTTGCTTTGTTTTTCTCCAAGTAGAGTAGGAGGAGAAGTTCTACCACTTTTCCTGGTTTTTAATTGCTTTTCTTTCCATCTAAATCTTTCATCGGTACGCTGCGGTGTAAAACTCATCTTATATGGATGATTGAAAAGAAATTGATACTAAAAATAAAAGAATTTGAATTTTTATAAACACTTCATTTCAGTATTCCCAGAATGAATGCATTGAAGCATTGGAAGTATTGGACATATGATGAAGACCAATGAAACATCATCGTTATCAAAGATGTGTCAGTTGACCTCATGAACAGCGATCAGACCACACAACATTTTTCATCCAAACTATTTGAAACAAACACTGAATATTACATGTCACATTCAGCAGTTAATCAAAAATAGAGTTATTTCGCTAATGACGTAGCATAAAATTGAGAATGCATTCAGTTAACATGAAACGGATTTGTTAAGCAAGAAATAAAAATTTTTTAACCCGATTAAAATATTCCCTATCTCGATTGGCAACAAACGGCAAAGCTTTATTTGCAATCATGCCAGCCACTAAGCTTAGATTACGTATTTCATCTACGATTTCTGAATCGATATCATAACTGCGTATGTTTTCCTGTATACTTTTTAGATCACCTGCAATTAAGATAGCACTAAAAGGGTCTTGAAGTAAATCAAATTCCAGTATCAATGATCAAGTGGAAAAAAATTCAATTTGTTGGATATCAGAAATAGAGATCCTGAAGTATCAACTTACTAATCACTTAAATAATGTGTAGAATATCAGAATCCTCCATTTGTAAAACAACCACTTTTTCTTCCCAAAAATCAAGCAAACCTCCACTTTAATCAGAACCACAAACCTTAGTTATAAAAAGGTTTACCTTCAATAATTCGCAAACCAAATAGACCATCAATGTTCAGATTCTTGTAGCAACTATTATAATATTCCTCAAGACCATATAAGGCATTTAGAACTAAAGCAATTAGTCGAGCACTATCCCAACTCCATCGGATTGACACCATCATCGAACTTTGCTTTACTTAATCCAAGTGTGCTTAACAGACTCAAGTCTGAGTTTGAAACCAGCCCATAGAAAAAAACATAGTACTAATGTATAACGTAGACTTCAGTGATTCCTTCTTTCATCGAAGACCGGAACGGCGAAACTCATACGAACGGAATAAAAGACAAAACACACAAAGATCTGAAGTCAGAGAAATTTATCCAAAATCTTTGTACCAAAACTCCAAGAAAACATAAACGACGTGCCATCGTATTCGTTCGATAAGGAATGTTCCCAGCAAAAACACTAATTCATATATCTTCAGTATAAGGAACAAAAAGTGAATGCATAGTATATTTTTATTAAGAACGCTCATAAAACATAACAAAAGGAAATGCTGATTACAGTATCTTATTGTGTATCTAAGTTCTTAAATGAAAACAACTGAAAAGGGTAAAACAAATTTTAAAAATTAAACTAGGTCCAATTGCCTTTCCGTTGTAAAAATTGACTCCCAACCTGGAAAAGTAGAGTAGAAAATCATATGTCTAAACTGAAACAGGAATAATCAATCGCATAAACACTGATAAATTATCAACAACAATAACGACATTATGAGATCGCAAGTTCAATGTTGCATTTCACTGCTTTCCTCAGCTCCACCAACCCATAGCACATTGTTGCACCTGGAATAATTGTACTGAGCCTCTGCTTCTTGAAAATCTATTTGAGCAAACCTTTTCGAAATAAATTTGCGAAAGAAGACAATTTTACAGTATAACATAAAGCTAAAAAAAGAACCTGATCAAAACCTCTCCAACATCACCAGTATGGCGGCCATCAATATATTCTTCAGCGTTGGCTAACTGAAGGTTCATATAGCCATCAACGGATACCAAGTACCCTGAAATTATTCTTTGTTCTATGTAGTTATTTTATCTAGCATATGATGCTACAATTTAGTGATAAAAATTGTGCAATTTTTCATCTACTCAAGAATGGACATAATATAGCAGTAGGACCATCTACTGTCGCCTTCCTTCAGGAATATAAAACAAGGGACCTAATTCTACGACTTGATTTTATCACATAAATTTTGCATGCGTGCTAAAACAAGATATTGGTTACTGATAAAAAAAACTGCATTTAACTAATGGAAATCACTCATTTACCTTTATATTCCATACCCCACTTCAGTTTGCAAACAACTGGTTTACCAGTTAGTCCATTCAGAAACGGCTTCGGATTAACTGGTTGCAACGTTGTCATCGTTAATTTCGTACTACCTGTAGAACAGTCATTAATTTCAGCAACGTTTCGCACAGTTAAATGCATCATTTCTTCAGCTCATCAAATAGCTTCAAAAGATTTTGAAAATTTACTAGATTCCGCCCTACAAATCTACTGCTAGTAAGATATTCTCTCTGTATATTTTTCAGACAATGTCTCTTGCACTCATCCTTACTATCTATTGATCGCCAATATATCCACTAATTTTCTTACTACGCTACGCACATCATTTTCTCCTCATAATTACTCAATCATCTTCTGTAGTGATCTCAACAAATCTTGCCATCCTCTTTTCTACTAACATTTCAAGTTCACACTCAAATTTCTCACCGACCTGTATTCGTTACAGCTTTATTAATTTATTTAATGTGGTATCAATATTTTAGCATCTGTGACAGGATACTGCAAATACGCTAACATTAAACCCTTCAACTAATCAATCTCATACTATAGTAATGATATTGTTAGATACTGATATTATTACGGTGATGATCAACACGATTAAAAGCAAACTAAACAAGTAAAACGGAAACAACAAAAGAACATATCCCAACGAAAGAAACGAACAATTCAATGGACTCAACCACCAAACCCACAACCAAGTAGCATGTTGATTACATGCAACGATGAACGAAACGAAAAGTTCAGAGGTGCAGGAATTGCACATTTATCTTAGCAGTTTAGTCTAAACAAATAATTTGTGGATGATATATTGAGTTGTGGCATTGATTTAAATATTATTTATGTACAATTTTTTTTAGTACATTTATATATTTACCGTTCTGCATCACAATATTTAATGGACGCTGAAGAGTGAGGAGGAATTTTACGTAGATGATGAAGTGCAGAGAAGAATAGCGGAAATGTGCAAAATTCTCAAAATCATCTCGCGCACTTTATTTGTTATTTTTTTCCTTTCTCCAATTTCATATCAGTAAGCTAATCAATCTTTAATAGATCAGCAAAAATAGGTAAAGTGTGTAAATGGTTGAAATTTCACTTTACACATTTACAATTCCAAATCTCTCTCTATCAACTTTCATATTTATGACTGTCATAGCTAAAAGTGACACAAATATGTTTTTGTGGTAATTTATTAATACATAAATTCATTTTTGGAAAGTTATTAGTGGCTAAAATATGTACCTGAAATAAGACTAATACTGCATAATTGTATAAATTAATAATGCAAAAAAAGAAAAATGTGTTTACGACAAGAAGAAAAATTCATAATATTTACGACAAAGTAATATTAATAGGATATTTTTATGATATATTAGCAAATATTACACTTAAACTAATATCACTCAAAGTATATTTAATTTCTTCGGTTACACGGATTTGTTTTTTTCTTTTCGTCTTTTGTTTTCCAAACAATCACGAATGTGTGTTTATGTGCAATAGCACAAATGTAGATTTTTTATAGACTTTTTTTTGCAGAATGTAAAAGAAGTGAAAAAAAAATTTTTTTTTTCAATTAAAATAATTCATGATGACTACACGTTTATCAATTGGAATATTACTCGATTGAATGAGGTTAATTGGATGTACTTTGAGAAATTTCAGCACTTTATTATATTTAACTTTATGTAAGTTTAAAATTTACAATTATACTTATTAAAAAGTTAAAAATTAAAAATTATTAAAAATATTCAAAATAAAAATTAAAAAATTAAAAAAATTAAAATTATTAAAAATTAAAATTATTAAATTAAATCATTATTAAAAATTTTTATTCAAATTTTCCTACTGCTCCTCAACCAGACATTTTGAAATTTCTTGATTAATGGAATCAAAAATTTCTCATTTTTAATAATTTATAAGACTACTACTTCAAATTCAATAACAAAATTACAAATGAATGAAAACAATAAATAAACGCATTAAATGCAAAAAAAGAAGTAAAATTAAAAAGTGATTTAAATTTATACGAAAAAGTAATTCAATAATTACTTTTGTAGAAAATTTTAAAAGGTAGTAAGTGAGATAGGAGAATATAACAAAATAAATTCACACAATCAAAAATACTCACAGAAATTGAAAAGAAAAAAGAAAAAAAAATAGGAAAGACAGTAAACTATGAAATCTACAAATTTTACTTTTAATTGCTTTAAAAGTTTTTGATCGCATTAAATTTTGTGAAACAATTGAAAAAGCCGTTATCGACAAGAGGACATTGCACGAAAGTCGTGAAAAAAAATGATTTAATATAAATTTATATTTAGTAAAAAATTTCAAATATATTTTCCACATCAAATAAAAAAAATTATGCGAAAAAATTTAGTAACAAAAGAGATTAGTTCAATCTTTTTCAATCCTAAAGATACTTTAGGTACGATAATGTGAGGTAGATAATTTTTAAATTTGAATGGAAATGAAACAAAAAATTAAAAAAAAATGAGGTATTATAAAAATCACTTCAATATTCAAAGTGAGAAAAAATTTAGAAAGGATCATAAATTTTAAATGTGAAATTTGATCAGAAGGTAGGTAATTTGTGCATTTTATTTGTTCAATTTTTTTTTAACGATATATCATTTGTTGATAGTTTATCAAGCATTTTTTAAAATTTAAAATGTACAAAAAACAATAAGCCATTTTGATCTAAAATTTTAGAGAGAGAGAGAGAGAGAGGAGAAGTGATGCACTAGTCGATCGTTTCAATAAATTAAAAATGTAAGATTTAAAAGTTATCAACTAATTGCTAAATTAACTGAAAATTAAAACAATGAATGAAATAATTATAATTTATCAAAGAGATCTCTCTATGCACTGTTGTTACAACGATCTTCATTCATTCAAGTAATTGATAGCGGCAGGAAGATCTACGATCGTAAGTGACAAATAATAAAAAAAAAAAATTATAAATTACAACAAATAAATTGTTCAATTTCTAATTTAAATTTTATCAGCATTGATCACTTATCACTTGTTCATTGATGCTTTAGTTATAGGATTAGCTGTAGCTGTTCCATTCAGATCATTTCTCACTGTTTTTGTATTTAAGGCAATTGTATTATTTTGTAAGCCAACTGTATTTCTTCTCATCAAAACATGATGATTAAAGTATACAAATGCCATACTGAAAAATTAAAATTTCATAAAAAATTGCTATCATTTTCTTTTTTTGCTAAAAAAAGTTATTAAATTCAGCGATTTATTGATTAATAGAATTTTTACTAATAATTTAAGTTTAGTGAAATGTAAAAAAAAAAAATTAAAAATGAGGTTTATCAATGAATAAACTTTTTCATCTGACAAAACATTTCATTACACTGTTGTGTAACTTAACGGTTTAAATTTATTGAAATTTATATTCTTACCCATCGAGTGTTAGTATTGCAAGCCAAATATACGTAATTTTAGTTAGGCGAGATGCAGGTAATTCTATACGGAAAAGACCGGCAAAAATTGCATGTATTGCAGTACTGACGCACGTCTGAAATATATTCTATCAAAAGGTACATGAAATATTACATTATCATCCAGCAAATTAATACTTACAAATATGAAATTTAATTTTGAATGCAAATTTTAAATTAAATTTTCCAGTACCTTCCCAATTAGTTTTTGTGAAATAAATTATATTAAAAATTACAAATTAGCACATAATGGATGAAAGAATTAAATTGTATTTTTTGCCTCTTTAAAAAATAAGATTTCATGTCGCCTCTGTTGTGTCATCTCAGTTTCTTGACATCTTTTTTTCTGCAATACTATCGCTCGTTAAATGTTATTTCCTATCACAATTATTTAAATGCATGCGAGAGATTTGATAAAATGTTAAATTCCTCAAAAATATTTTAATCTTCAAAAATTTAAATTATACGGAAAAAAATTTTAACTTAAACATTTTTTTTAATATTTTAATCAAAAAAAATTATCAATAATTTTAAGATTGAAAATGAAAACATACTCTTAGATAGATAATTACGCGATAAAAAGCAAAAGCATCAATGCTAACACTGATAATAAGGATAAAATCAGATAGAAACATAGCAACATAAGCGAGGAACGTGTAATTACACGGTCCATACAGCGTTGACCATGAATAAATGTGTGTTTCGAAGTAATATACGCATTCAACTATTAAATGAAAAAAAAAATTAAATACTATAAAAATTAATCTATCATTTATTTTTTATCATTCATGTTAAATTTTTAATCTTTTATCATTTCTGTTAAATTATCAATAAGTAAAGAAAAAAAGAGAAATGAATTTATCAGAAGAAGAATGTACAGTTATAATAAAGTGCAGTGATTAGTACACTGATCGACCACAGTGATATGACAATTATCCAAGCGTTTCGTCGATTGAATATCCGTGGATAGATTACCGGATGTGATACAGCGCATAAACGATTCAGTGCCAAAACTACTTGCATCCAAATTGCTCCATACAATGCCGAATTTGCCAGAGGTGATGATATACGACGATAAGTAACCCATGGAAATAGTGTAAGTCCAAAATTTCTTCTAAATTTTATTTTTACTTATTTATTCATTAATAAATCTCTCTATTCATTACTTATTTTTAAGTAATTATTCTCTCTTCCTCTCTCTCTCTCTCTCTCTTTCTGTACTTTCATGTCCGTGTGTGTACAACGTTATTGCAAATAATAATTAAAAAAATGTAAAAAAATTGAAGAGGATGAGGAAAAAAATACATTAGTTATTAGGTTTTGTTTTAGTTTTTTTTTTTTGTTGTTAAAGGATTAATTGATGACGACATTTAATAATTGCAAATTATTTGTAGTAATATTAAATTTTAAAAAGATAGCTTACTAATTGATACTTACTAATCCTTTAATTAAAAAAATATATGAGCGGTGTTGTACATAACAAATTAGCTATGCGTTCTTATTAACTCAGTTAAGTAATAATTTAACAATAATAATAATAATAATAACAATAACAATAATAATAGTAATACTAATTAATAATAATAATAATAATAAATAATAATAATAATAGAATAATAATAATAATAATAATAATAATAATAATAATAATAATAATAATAATAATAATAATAATAATAATAATAATTAGTATTACTATTATTATTGTTATTGTTATTATTATTATTATTATTGTTAAATTATTACTTAACTGAGTTAAT
>JABVXW010000510.1:0-32593 GCA_013365375.1 Litomosoides brasiliensis | reverse complement strand
AATGTTGGTTTGATATGATGCATTTTATTTTCAGACTGGCGAATGGCATTGAGCCAAATTCCATAAAAAAGATTCAAAAGCCAATTTCGAACTTTGCATGCATGGAGAACATTAACGCATTCGTTTCATGGGCTAAAGCTCAAGGTGTGCCAACAGAGGAAACTTTCCAAACGGTTGATCTTTTCGAGGGTCGTGATCTATTTTCCGTTTGCGTCACGCTGTTATCACTTGGCCGAAAAGTTCGTTTCCTTCCTTCAACTTCTTTTCTTTTTTTGCAAATGATTTTTTTAGCAAAATTCTATTTAAATATCAAATATTAAAATTTCAAGATGTTTTAGATTTGAAAATAATGGTATTTTAGTATCATTTACTCATTTTTTCCAAATATCAATCTTTTCCACGTTTTAAATTTATTCATTTCTAATTGAATTTCTGCGCACGTCATCAACCTGAATGATCAGCTCACGTATATTTCAACGTTTTGTCCTTCACTTTAACGCACTTTGATTTATACATACATTTTCATTCACTGAGTGAAATATCCTTTCATTTTGCACGCACAATACATTTTTGAAAACTTATGCACCTATTTGAGAGTAAACACTACGTGCACGTCATACTTTCCAAGCACCTATTTGAGAGTAAACACTACGTGCACGTCATACTTTCCAAGCACCTATTTGAGAGTAAACACTACGTGCACGTCATACTTTCCAACATCATTAGTTTACTTTTCACATATTCTTACTTTAATTTACCATCGAATCAACATTTGCAAATCAGTAATTATAGCTAAGCATTCAAGCAAATTATTTTTATTTTAATTCGGCAAATCACCAATAAAAATAAAAATTAAATTAACTTGACTAATTTTATTCTCACTACCTTATGCTAATTTTTCAGTTGCAAAAAGATGGCAAATCGAATCCATTCTCCGGTTGAATTCCACCAATTCATCAAATTTGAATCTAATCTCTTCTTTGGTCATATTCTGAAACTAACAGAAAGAAATTAATTAATTGAAAGAATGCACAAAGTTTAATTAACAAAGAAGATAATTGTTTCACTCATTAATGTTTACAACATTTATTCATCAATGAATGCAAGAAAAAATGATTTTTCTAGCATTTTATTGCATAATTTGCAGATGGAAAAGGCTGGCAAATCGCATCCTAATATCACCAAACAGGACATCACCTACAAAATTCCGCAATTATAAAATAGTTCGTAATCTTCCTTGCCTTCCGGATTTTATTTCTGTTGAAAAAAAATACATTATGTTTTTAATACTCACAAATTTCTTCACCATCCTGCTAATGAAATAGAAAGTTGAAGCAGAAAAACAGGACGTAAATTTTGCTAGTGTTCTTTTTTTCTTTTTTAAAATAATATCATTTATCGATTTGTAAAATGATTGTTTCTGAGAAGAAAATGAAAATTGCACTTTTTTCAAAATATGAATCATAGCACTTGAAACTCGAATTCCTTCATAAATAAATGAAAGAAATGAAATAATTGTAATGATTTGATTTACGTAATAAGAATGTCAGTTGGCTTAAATAATTTGTTGTCAATAAAAATTTATGTTGGTAGATTTTGAAATGATTGAAATATTATCATTATCAGGATGTATCGTATCGTATCACAGTACTGCAATTGCTCGTAATGGAAAATACTGATTGAATAAATTATCTATGCTAAATATTTCAATTTAAAAAAAATATTAAAAACGTTCGTAAAATATGACACTTATTTTACAAAACAAATGCGTGTATTGCGAACAATAAACAAGCAATCAACGAATATGTAAAAGAATTAAATTAAATATGACTTATTTGAGAACTGTTATAATTCAAATTTCAACGCTTTTTTTTCAATTAATAAATTAATAAAACTGAAAAAGTAACAAAAAGCATATAAGCTTTATCATAAATATTTGAAACATCTGATAATTTATTCGGAATATCCTCGTCTAATTAGTTTAGCACAAAGATTAAGTCTTTCTTGAATAATATAATGAAACGAAACGTACCATCCAAAAAGTAGAACATCGTTTCTTCCGAGAGTTTCAATATCTCTCTCTCTCTCTCTCTCTCTCTCTCTTCATGGCAGAAATAATAAATAATTACACTGAACGAATACTTTAACCAATTTTGTTTGTTAAATTGCAAAGTAATGTATTCTGTTAATTTTCAATAAGATCTGCTGAATTTAAAGTAATCATCAAACCCGTCCATTCAAAATAACAAAAATACAAAATGGTAAGAGTTACGAGAAAATTCAAATTTTATGTAAATAATAAGAAACGACAAATGAAATATTAAAATATATATATATATTAAATATTATTGAAATTTTAAGAAATTATTTGTGAGTTGATATTTTGACAAATTCTTTCAATAAAGAGAGCAATTAAAATTTTGCTCAAGAAAATTCGTTGTAATTTACAAAAAGGTTACATAGTTTTCTTCATTTTGTTTGGCAGAAATAAAAGTTTCATTTACTACTACTATATTATTACTATTATTTAATTCATTTTATGCCTAAAACTTCCATTCACATCGTTTCAATTACTCTTAAATAAAATAAATTAAGGCTTTTTTCGTAACATACAATTATTTTATATCACTCTGTACTCATTGAGTGGTCGTCAAAATCTAATATGAAGTAATTATCGAAGTATAGTAATTATTTTATCCTTTGAAAATGCAACTATTACCGATTTTATAAGTGAAATTTTTAAGTCTCAGTGATTGGAACTCGTTTATGTTAACTGCACGTGAATGGATCGTCGTACTTCATGCTGTTATCCTTGTATTTATCATCATTTCTATAGCTACTTTGACTATTTGCACTGCGCGCAATTGTTGCTACGTCGTGTTTACGAGTAACGAAGAGGTTAGATGGAAAGATTAATTCTTTTTTACAACAAACTAATTTTAAATTGGAAAATTAAAACTTTCTCTATGTAATTAATAATTTACAAATTATTTGCATAATTTAATTTAGCGTAAAATAAAGTAGTAGTAGTAATATCTGTACTTGTTATCTTACAATAAGTATGCTTCCCTTTCGTATTTTAATTAGATATAGGTAGGTATCCGGGAAAAATGATTTATTGAGGTCATTCAAACAGTTCACTTCCCTTTCGTCTTATTCGATCACCTCAAATTGTATCAAATTACCTCTCAATAAATTACCGTTAATGATCTTCTTGGCATATCCTGCAATTTCTCTACGTCATTTTTCTTTAGATCAGTCGCAGTAATGGACGAATTAGCACCGGTGGATTGACTCGAAATACTCATAAAACCTACACGCCAAATGCTGTACGCTTTTCTCTTTATTTCATAAAATTTAAATTCATATAAAACATAGAGTTAGAGCCATCTTTCAGGATGCCGAAAGAGACGTTATCATTAGGGTACCACAACAACAATTACCACTTACGGGTCAATCATTTCGTACCGAAAATTCGGCTATAAATGGAATTGATGAAGCGTGTCCCATACATGGCCGAGAAAAATGTATACACTCAAGTTCACTTCATTCATGCTTACCTTTTAAATTCAAAGAACGCATTTAACTTTTTGAATAACTTCACTCATATACTTGTGAAATCGCATTCAATTGACCTTTTGCCCCTCGAAGAATTGAACTGTGCGCGTTGGCAAATGATAAAATGAATGAAACCGTAAAATGAAACCGTAAAATGAACCGTGAAAATATCCCTTATTGTTGTTATTGTTATCAGTTGCTACTCATTTACTTCAGATCACAATAATATCGCTGCAGAAGAATAATTAATTTGTTGACAGATGGCGGATGTATGACAGCAGTAAATCAATAACTCGAATAATTAAAAGATGGAAATCCACTACTGAAAAATCTTATTAAAATGTGCAGACAAACTGAAATACTTGACTGAATAAATTTCTTTTGGCTTTTTTGACTTTTAGTACCGAAACGGATAATTTATTGCAGCGTCGTATAAAATAGGATTGACTAATTCCGATGAAAATAACTCAGATTGAAAAGAACATGTTTGGTTTTTCAAAACTTTTCATTCCCATTATCTTCTCATACAAGAATTTTAAAAATTTCAAACATTTTATTACCTTTCTGAAGTTAAAACTGAAAAAAAAAGGAAAGAAATTAGCGAAATATATTCAGTGTTATTGTAACAAACCAATTCGAGATCTACTTCTTCCGGTAGTGGAACTTCGTCAAATTAATTACAATTATCAATTCCAATTTAATTCTAATTTCACAAAAAGTGGTATTGAGAATGAAAAGAAAAAGTGAAGTATATCAACGAGATATTTATGATTAGGAAGAACTGAAAAAAAGTGCTATCAGAGAATGTCATAAAAAAAAAGAAACGTATACAACAATGGGTACCTCATCAGTATGAGAGAGTAAAGAGCAAGCAAGTTTGTCTAACAATAGAACCATCGTAATTTAGTTTTTTTTTTTTGTTCAAAATTAAATAAGATTTCGAGGAAAGTGCTAACACGACGTTCACATCTGTAAAATGAAACTGACAAAATAGTGTTTGAATGCTACTAACTATCAGTTTCCTGCATTTCATTGTTACATTGAGTAACTGAGATAGAAGCCAAACTGAGATTTCATATTAAAAGATGTTGTCAATGAATTCAGTGATAAACTTGATTAATTAACAAATATACTAATTAGGCAATAACTTTAAAGAATTTTTTTTGTAAAATTTTGTTTTCGACTATGACTCACATGGTTGTTGTAGGAAGAATATAGTGTTTACAATTGTCCAATAGTCTACGCATGATCAGATCAGCGTAATGCAATATGTTATTAGTAATGAATTGCAAAATTTATATCCTCGCAGCATTAGTTTCTTTTTTTTTAAAAAAACTTTTCAATGTTTCAATTTTATAATTTCTCTTTGTGTGCTTCCCATTTTTCTCTTTGCTAGTAGATTTATAGATTTCTCGATGATGCTTCTTCACCGCTCTTTTTTCAACTGTCATATTTTTTAATTGAGCATTAAATCATTTGCCAAGAGAAAAAATTGCAAAATTATGAATGGTGCGAAATTGGTTTATTTGAGCATCTCTTCCACAGCAAACATCGCAAGAAAGCGTTAAGAAATATTACAAGCAAGAAAAATGAAAATGAAATGAAACACTATAGAAAAGAGTACAACTGCATGCATTAATAATAATAATTTCTTACACACACACACGTACACATACACACACACACACGTACACACACACACACACACACCACACACACACAATAAACGCATACATAAATTTGGTAATTTATCTGCAGTTAAAATTAAATGAACAAAGGGTTCAATCTCTTGGCTTCATCCTAATTCTGCAAATCAATTTACACATTAAAAATATAGTAACAAATAATTCTGGAAATTGCAATTGCATTTCCAAACGGCATAGCATCATGGATTAATTCATATACAAAATGAACTTCTCAGGATGCATAGGGATCAACTGGATAATATCCAGTTTTTATGAAGTCATTACCGGAAATTTTTCAATTAATCACCCTCCACCACTTCAATCAAAGTATGGGTAGCATGAAATAAAATGGCTGTTTCTTTGCTTAAATTAGCATTAAATTCTACGCTTGACTGACTGAAGAGACTTTTAACAGATTATAGTTTTAGAGCTCAAAAGAATTGAAAAGTTCGCCACTTCGAACATATCAGCTATCTTTCCTGTTTTCAAAACTGAAGTGGCATATTTAGATATTAATCCCAAGTAAAAAAGAAACGCGAATTTCATGAACTGCCAAAACGTCTTCCCACTATAGTTGAAAAAGAAAAGAAAAAATCCTCCTGCAACAGTTGGAAAAAATGAATACCCAAAAAAAGACACTGAAGCTTTGCAATAAATAAAAATGGTGAAAAAATTAATCTTGTGGAATTTTTTCCTATATTTTTAAGTCAATATTTGAAATCTTACACAACTAATGAATCATCACTTTCATATTCGTCTGCTTGCATGATTCCTACCGCCGCTATTGTTTTAATTGATGGTGGCGGTAATGTTGGTGTTGCTACAACCGGTGATCGAAATTTCATATTACTACTGTTTGCTTTTCCATTATTATTTTTACAATCTTTGGTCTTGTTAATATGATTAGAGATTCGTGCTTGTGCAGGAACAGCGGTGTTAGCACCAGTAGCTTCCAGTAAAGGTGCTAGCGACGGGCGACGTTTACGGAAACTAGGACAACCCTGGAAATAACACACGTGATGATTAAATTACATCTTAAAATTTGAAGTGGGAAGTCAATATAATATTAATATAGAAAAATGGTGAACAAATGATAGGAGAGAATTTTTGTTGTAACTCAGAGAACTTATAAAGTAACTAAAATTCGTTTAAGAATGTACAGTATACTTAGCAGTAAATAGACTGCCATAAATAGGTTTCACAATGAGCAGGAATGATTTGTTGGTTGTTTAAAAAACAACCGGTAAATTCGAAGCATTTAGGTAAAGTACTCGTCGAAAGGTAAAGTGAGAAAATCCTGCTACTAAGATATGACCAATAGCACATATTAGATGACAGGCATTTAGAGAACTTTTCAAATTTTGAAAGTGAAGAAATAAAAATTAGATACCTGTCCATCGAAATCGAAGAAATGGCGAAATGTAAATTCATAAAATGCAGGATTGAATGCTGCCGAAGCACGTTTTGCCACTGTATCGAAAGACTGGTCGGAGGAATCAAATTCGAATGTATCAAAATTCGATGTATCTTCGGCATGTTCAACACGTGGAACGTACTCGCCACGTGTGGAACGTAATGTTGAAAAATCGATACCCTACGAAATGTAACAAATCAAAATTTATAACTGCTGAACTGGCAATCCTTCAAAAGCTTTACCTGAATGTAATCGAAAAAGCAAAGAAGTTTGAAGTCAAGCTATTTTAATGTTTTATAACCAACCTTAAACCAAGGGTGAATTTTAAGATCTTCCGCACCATTTTTACAACCAAGTCTATCTTCTTGTTCACAACACAATTTTCGGATTACATCAATACATTCTAGTGATAATTTTTCGCCAATACGATTATTTAAATCCAAATATTGCCGCCATTTTACAATCTTCAATTTCAGCAAAAATTATTGCCATATCTATCACTTCTAATGAGATAAATGAAATGTGAAGAAATGAGAATACAAAGCATGGAAATGAAATCTCTCCTTTGCTTAGTGTAATACATGAAACTTCATCTGAAATGAAAATAATTAAGAATACGTACCTTATACTGCGTCTCATAACGATCTCCTGAAAGAAATGGTGGTCTACCGAAGACCATTTCATACAGAATAACTCCCACGGACCACCAATCACAAAGCTGAGTATGACCTACAATAAAAATGTAAAGGCCAGAAAAAGAAAACTAATACGTCTTTGGAAGAATTGATATTGTTTCATTCGTACTGCAAGGTAAGAAATCAGACAAATCTTTTTTTGATTAATTACGAAACTTACCGGTGCCCCGAATTACTTCTGGTGCCATGTAGTTGTCAGTTCCTACCAGTGAATGTGACTGATTCCGTTTGCAGTGATTTCTGATTTCCAGTACTTTTGGTCGACCTATTCCTGATAAATCAGGATGTGAAGCCAAATATCCCTTCCGTGCCTCTATATTTTCTACCTGCAGGATGTAATAATTCATTTTTCATTTGACTGTGTTGAAAATATTTCTGGAAAATCTCACAAAATTAAGTACTCAAGTATTCATAGTTGATATATAAACGTTCAGAACATGAATGAGTGTAAAGAAATATCAGTAGTCTATGTTTAAATAGTATTTAGTAAGCCTTAAACGGAATGATTTGAAGATAAATAATCTTCACCTAGTACTGTAAGTTCGTAGAGATTATGTTGGAAAAACCACAAATAAAGATTGGAATATCACAATAGTTTTAACTCATGAATAATTTTTGTTTACAACGATAGCCTAAAATAAAAGTCTTTAATTATTTTGGAAATTAAAATGTATAGGAGAAAATAAAAAACCTCATCATTATCAGGTCCATAATACCGTTTATCATGTGTCCAACGTAAACCAGTACATAAACCAAAATCGGTCAATTTAATATGACCATTCTGATCAATCAATATGTTATCTGGCTTAATGTCACGATGAATGAAACCAAGGCCATGAACATATTCAATTGCACAAGTTAGTTCAGCAATGTAAAACCTGAAATTTTTAGAAATTTTTAAAATTATTTTGAAAAAATATCATAATAATTCAATTGATAATATGATAAAGCTTTACCTAGCAAGCTTTTCGTCAAACAACCCCTTGTTAATAAGCAGCTGCATCATATCACCACCCGGAACATATTCCATAATAAGATATAAAGATTGTTCGTCCTGAAAATAAATAATCATTTCGTGTCCGTTACTTTCACAAAAATTGATCTGAAGGTTGAACCTGAGCTTTATAATTAGTGCAACAGTAACAAACGAACAACTACATAAAATTAGGCTCCTAGGAATCATGAAAGAATAAATTCTGAGTTCAACCAAAATCACACCAAACTCATACTCTAATTTTAATAAAGTTAAAGCCCTAATATATTCATTTACATGAAGAATGTGCAATGAATGATACTTGGAATGAGTAGTAAAGTTTGACGATCCAATTGCTATCAGCCTCCGCGAGAATATCACGTTCAGCTTTTACGTGTGCTGCTTGTTGCTTCATGATCACATCTTTCTTCAATAATTTTTTCATCGCATATACTTGTCCAGTATCTTTCTAGAAATGAAAATTTGAGGTAAAAATCAATAATTTTCAATTTTTAATGGACAAAGAGAGTTTAAGATCAGATGACTTCATTAAAAAAAAACCTAGACCACTTAGCAATTGCTAAAAACTTCAGGAAATCCAAACTAAATTTGCAACCTTTTTTACTAATGATACACGGCCAAATGCGCCAAAACCAATATGTTTCACTACTTCAAACATATCTTTGTTCATTTTTTGCCTCTTTAATCGTAAGTAACGCGATTCTTTCTGTGTTAGAAATATCATCATATGTTCACGCATACTTTCTGGCAAATCCGCACATTCCATTTCTTTGGCAAGCTGAAAAAAGATAAACTTAATTTTTATTTAAAGGTATCCTTTACAGTGAGAACAAGAAAAATTAAAATACTTTGTTGCTATTAATAATATAAAAGTTAATAAAGATCAACCTCTTATGATTAGTACAAAATTAAATGAACATAGAAATCAAGTAAAACTATCGTCCGAAAGACAACGCAGAAATGTTGTTCAAGTCATTACTGTATTATGACCAAAATTATTCGTGCACTTTTATCTAATTCATTTCAAGTGATTTCCTATTCTAATAACGCTGTTATATGCATTTAAATACAATATATTTAGAATTATCATAACCTGTCGTGCACGTTGCTGCCGCTCTTTATATTGCTGTATTAAGCGTTCTACGTGTTGTTCCATATAGAAACAAAATAATCGTGGTTTACATGGTTTGATAACTGATTCATACGTATTTGTACGTAGTTTACGCAAAATATTTCCTGGCAGGGGCGATATGCAACGTGTTACTTCATCTGCTTCACCACTTCTATAAATTAAAATGTATTAGAAATTAACGATAGAAAGAAAAAAAAACACTACAAAAACGATGTAATTTTGACATCAGCATGTTTTTTTTTCAATTTTCCAGTTTTTATCAAAAAAAATACACCTTAAAATTTTTGATTAGTCTTAATAGTTAGAACACAAAAAATGAACCAATCTTGCAAAATTCACCTAAGTTTAAGACTAAATACTTCAGGAATATAGTATTTAACTGGTTAAGCATCAAATTCAGCTTCGCAAACTGGGCTTGATCAGTTAAGCATCATAATTAAATTGGAAGTTTCTGTCAATTTTTACATTCCTATTCTTATCATTATCCTCAATTATAAATTGTGAAAATTAGGATGAAAATAAAGAAAACAAATTCCGGAAATTATTTCGAAACGAATGATAGTGAAAGTAACGGTGCAAGTGGAAGTGCAAAGTAGTGTAATGTTTAGGAATGCAAAGAAGTCGTCCTTATTACTGTACCATTGTTGCCCAATTATAATTATGTGCAGTCTATCATTAATATTTGTCAAAATTTATTTGTTCGCAGTTTATGTATAATTAAATGTTCATTTTATGTCTATTTTTTGCAGCAAACTATTTATTTCCTACATTACACGACAAATTTCAAAATAAAACATTTTATACAAAAATCTTCCTCCTCTCCCAATATTTCCAAAAAACATGTTACTTGCCTTTCCCATATGCCTGCACTATTAAAATTAAAAATGGAAAAAGGTGATGAAATTCAAATCTGTTGGACGATCTATCAGCTAATTCTCAGGTGGACAATTATTGATGAATATCTTGAATATCATCAAACAAAATTTATAATGGCAGCAGAACACAATTCAGTTTATTACTTTACTATACTAATGATACTGTGCTTAACTTATGTTTTACTTATGCTACGTTAAATGAAAGCTACGAAATCAAAAAAAAATATTAACCGTAAAATGTTGCAAATTTAAAAATGAAAACTATGACCAATTAATAAAGTGATATATATCACCAATAAAGTGATAAAAAAGCTTCGAAAAAATCGACATGCTCCTGTATTTTATTACGTCTTTATGAAGGTATAAAGTTAAGCTAAGCAATTTTGCAATAATAGTGGCAAAACGTACGTTCTGCCGCAAATATTAGGTGAAACAGAACGTGGTGCAGTAGCAGCTGAAGTCCGATGACTATTCAGGTCAGTATATGTATTTGATACGGGTGGGTCATGTTCGCTAACTGCCAGGAGATTTGTTCGTCGACATAACTGTAATCATAAATGAAAAAGAAAGAAATGCAAGAATCATTATATTCGTGTTTATTGGGTAGAGACTGCTACTTTTTATCAATCAATATTGGAATTTTTTAACTTTGTGCTGCTTTGAATAGTGTGAGAAATAATGCAGTAATAATGCTAACATATACTAACATATTAAAACGATACATATCATAAAGTTTTTTATTACTAAATTCGACTTCATTTACTAAGAAATGAAATAAAGGATTACCTGTTCGGCATAATTAGCATAAGCTGTTGACGGCCTATCCGGATCAACTAATATTCTTTGTACTCCGTTTGTTGTTGGTTTACCACCGTGCGCTGTTGCTATTTCAACCGTTTCTTCATCCATTCCATTCATTCCATACTTGTTATACCGAGTCGGATCAGATTTCGAGAAAAAAAGAATAAAATAAATAAACAATGAAAATTGTTGAATTACTCTAATTTTGCTTTTTTGGACAGCACATTTATAAAAATTATTAAAAATGATGCAGTCTATGCATTTCATCAAGCAAGCACTTTTTTAAATCACTCATCTAATTAATTCAGTTGCCCATCAATTTAGTTGTAATATACATTTATTATAAATATTAAACGTGAAATGCTGCAAATTTAAATAGTGAACAATTCTTGCTTTATAACTCAAAAGCTATTCAAAATTATTTAAAAGAAATTATAACATAAAACTATTGTTTAGTTAATCATTTCATATCCATTTTGTTTTTTTTTCACTTGAAAATAAGTTTAGTATTACCATCTTGTGTAACGATTCAGCAGTACTCAATGGATGTCCTGTATTAACCGACCTCTCCAGTCGTGTTCGTATCACTGGTACTGCATCAGATCTTCGTAAAGCAGTAACATTATTTATGTTAGACCGAGAAGTTAGCGATCGTGCTTGCCTTAATGAGAAAAGAAAATGATTTATGTCAGGCAAAGCAGTATATATATAATTAGTTAGAGCGACAATTCAAAAAAAAATTAACTTTAATATCTACTACTTATAGCTGAAAATTTTATTTACTTAGATATGCGATCCGTGCATCCTTGCAATCCGTCGATATTAATAATTGCTGATGCTTGCTGGGTTGATGGTCGGTCCACTTTTCGACCACGAGGAATTCCGGACAATGGTGAACCGGATGGAAACGATGTAACGGCTGTCGTAGTTTGTGATGGTGCTGTTAATCCGTAATCATAGTTACTTACTGTCGTTTTGGTTGCATTATTATAGCAATACTTTGGTGATTCACTGCAAATAATATTGAGAATAAATATATAATTACAAACTAAAAACAAATTTAAAAAGAGAGAGCAAACATTTGTAAAGTATAGAAGACTGGTTAGAAAGGGTTAAAAAGTAAAGACACTAACTGAAAATAAAAATTAAAGCTAACATTGGCAAATGAACATGCATTCGATGATAATCGGTTGTTTGATGATAAGGATTAGTGATGATTTGCAAGGACGGACTTGTGGAACGTACCCTGAAATCAGTGATAAATTTTGGCGTAAGAAAAAAAATCAATTTTAACGATTTATCATTGAATTATATATTCGGATTTAGCTGATTTAATTCACAAAATTAATCAATTATTTTTTTTGTACGTTTTTTTTCAGTACGTTTCTTCTTCGTTGATAAAAGATTATTGAGCATGAATTTTAAAATTTATAAATCATAGTGCTCTAACATTCTTAGTTAACGAAGAAACGTACTGAAAAGAAGTAGCTGATGCTGGTGGACTTGGTATCCTTGCTAAAGGACTATTTGATCGGCTTGATGAACTGTCGTCGATATTTGCTATAATTGACGTTGTAGGTATTTGAGCATTTATCATCATTCCAGAAACAGGTGTTGCTCCCATTACCTGACCGGTTATACCGGGTGGCACCATTAATTTGGGACTACTTGAGATTACACCATTATTACTACAGCTATATGGAGAGGATGAAACGGTAGTAGTTACAACTGACGATAATGATCCATGGAAGGTTCCTCCACAATCACGCAAATCCTAGAAAACTCAACTTTAAATTAACTTGCGTATAAATTAAAAGTTTTTTTAAATAGGAAGATAACTGCATTTAAAAATTTTCGTGTGTAAAATAAAATTAAAATAAAATTAAAATAAAATTTACAAAATGTCATTAGTTTCCAACTTCGAAATTTTGATTTAAATACAAATTTCAATGTTGCTGCAATAAAAAGAAACCTGTCGAAAGACATGTTCTTTATTGAGATTTAGCAAAACTTCAGCTGCTGCTGCAACACTTGAATAACGAACAAGTTCAAGAGCTAAAAGAGCTGCTTGCTGAAAAAAACATAACTTTGAAATATTTCCAGCATTTAATAAATTGTTGTGATTTTCAAATCTAATCTTACTTGGAATTTTTTGTTCAACAACTTAAACTGATAGAGGAAAATATGGAACATCAAATTAGAACCTCCTCAAAGCCAATTTGAGTCAACGTATTGATCAAAATTTGTCGTCGTGTTTCATCTTCCACTGTAAAATTATTGTTATTGTTATTATTATTGGGTGAAGATGATGATGAAGACGCTGCTACTATCGCTGCAGTTGGTGCTTCGATATTACCGGTTTGTTCGAACGGACGTAACGAATCTCGAATTTGCTCCAATTTATCACGATGCCTGCCAACACCAACACGGACATCCTGAATTGCAATTATTTATTTGATATTTAAATATTTGATCAAGTATTTTGAAAAAATTATCTAAGATAAAAAAGAGAAGTCATTTATTTAATTTTACCAATGATATTATTCCGTTCAATCATTTCCAGTTTGGCATTCAATGATGTAATTTATTTAAATTTAGCTGCGATATTTGACTCATTTCATTAGTTTATTAATAATTCAAGAAAAAACATTTAATCCCAATACTTACTGTGGTAGCATCTTTGCGCACCCGTGGCGATGGTTCCGGTGTTCTCATCGATATTCCGATAACATTTCCAGAACTGTTTGCAGCACCACTGGTTGTTGAAATTTGCGCCGGACTACTTGTACTTGCCAATGCAGGTCGATGTGGTGGAAACATCAGTTTATCGTTGCTTTCTTTCACAATTATGCTAATTTGAAATTTTTTTTCTTCTCAACGATTCATCAACGAAAATATAAAAGATTTCGAAATTGTAAAATCAAATTTTGAAAGCAAAAATATTTGCTGTATTTTCACTGAGTTTTAGAAATGTTTTTTGTGTAATTTTTGCTTTCTTCTTTTACAGCTCCAATAATAATTTGTTGAAGGAGGAAGGAAGAGGGAAAAAAAGTGGAAATATACAGAACACAATTGATTTAATATATCCTTGATAAGTGGTCTGGAAAAAAAAGACCTGAAATTAACAAATTTACTGATTAAATGCTATTTTTTATGGCACGGAAAAAATGAAAAAACGATCATTGTGCATTATGAAAATGACTAAATCATCGGACTATTACATTATTGTTATTATTCAAATCATTCAGTACAATTAATGTTTTCAATTGAAATAACTATTTCTATAGAAAATTTTCAAGCCCAACAACTTGTAACGAATATATTCTATGTAAATGTAAGAGCATAACTTTATAAATATCAGTCAAATCTTTGCTACCAGTTAATCCGGTTGGAATTAGCATAAATCATAGGAGTTATTCGTAACTTATTAATATCAATAAGGAAATCTTTACTATTTCTATATTACGGCTCAAACTATTAGTATCGCAAAACTTGAGCTAATTAATCACGAAATTTGAGTCATCATGATTATCATATCATTACAGTTATCATTACTGTTTTCAACGCTAAAGTAATACAAATCTATTAAGAAAAATCAATCAAAAGTAAAGAATAAACTTTAGCTCTAATTACAAAATTGTGTCTTTGTATTGAAATATATGGTAATGCTCTTTTTCAATAAATCATTCAAAAGAAACTGCTCCAAAAATAAGGAAAAATGAACATTGTAAAAACAGCAATTGATTTAAATTTTCATACTGAATAACATTAATGACCAATTTTTCATTCCTTTTTTTTTGGGACAGCAATTTAAATAGCTAATAAAAATAGTGGAACATTTCTTATCCAATAAAAAAAATCAAGCTTTATAGCACTTTTTTTTTAGGAGCAATAAATTGAACTTTTTCGAACAAATCAATAACGGATGAATGAGTGAGGAAAAATATTAACCGATATATGAAATGATATTTTCACGCAAAAATTCCATTTACCATTAGTTATTAAATTAGAAATTTTTGTAGGAATATCATTGGCAGTTACATTGATAATGCGCAAATGAATATTTGGCAAAAAAAAAAACACTTACGACCAAATATTTTTTAATATGAAATATTCAAATAACGTAAAGAGTTGAAATTTCAAATTAGTCATATAAAATGAATGAATGAATGCATGGAATGAAATGAAGAGATGAAAAATGATGAAAAATGAGAGATGCAATTTCGAAGAAAAAAAAAACAAAATGAAGGTCATCAATTTATCCTTTCTTCCATTTTTTTTTCCCTTCTAACTCTTTCTCATTACTAAGAGTACAAAAATCAAATTTCATATTGAAATTAGAACTGCTTGAAAAATTTAACAAAACTTTATATATTTTTTTTTAACGATAAGAGAAGACAAGACAGAATAGATTAAAAAAAAAGACTAGAAAAGAAAGAATCCAGCTAAATTCAATGTTTCCTGAAGCATAGTTGATTTGTTTAGTTTTGTTTGGTTTGATTTGGTTTGATTTGGTTTGTTCGATTTGATTTGATTGGTTTGGTTTGGTTTGGTTGATTTGGTTTTGGTTTGGTTTAGTTTTAGTTTAGTTTGGTTTGGTTTAGAGTTGGATGATTTCTTTTGTCGATGCATATCACATCAATCATCCAATAACACACATAAATATATATCACCAACGGAAATCTTCCATTCCTCGCCTACTTTTCTTCCTTTTTTTTTTGCTTCTATTTTTTCCACACTTTTTTTTTGGGTGCATAAGAATGCATAAAATGCAAAAATTTTCTTTGATACAAAAAAAAAGAGATCGGCTGAATTGATAGAATGAATAATTTGATGATGAAAGCAAAAGAAAAAAAAAAGCTTTTCGGGATGATCGATAATATGTGTGTAAATTCCATACGCAAGAAATAAATATGGTATTAGAGATTTGATGATGTAAAAAAGGAAGCAGCTTTTTTCGAGGTGATAGTCAGAGATTGTCTTTGCAAATTATTTGAAAGAATATTTCTGCAAATACTACAAACAGCGGCGAAATGTTGCAACTAAAATTAGGAAGTTGAAATTGACTATAAAAAGTAATTAAATAGTTTAATGATAGTAAAGAGGCAAGTGGAAAAGGAGAAGAAGTATAACCACCACCACCACTAAATAAATTGCTGATTTTTGCAAAATTGCGGAATTTTTAAACATCATTTGATGAAATTAAACACTCGATAAGTCAGTCATTAAAACACTTCATCTTATTTTCATCTCAATTCACATACAATGTTTCCTAATATTTTAGTTACTGAATTAGAATGTGAATAATAACCAAAACAACAAAAAAAAAAGCTTTCGATCAAAATACATTATATAAATTGAAAGAAAAAAAAACTCGCCAATCTTAACAATCATTCCTTTCTTTTTTTCTTATTTCATAACCCCTCAAAACTTTCAGGTCAGAAATGCAAATTGTAATTTAACCAATAAAAATTAAAAACATTGACTGTAAAATGTGAAGGAAAAAAAAAGGAAGAAATATTTTCATTTCAAAATTTGCATTACCTAATATTAGTACATTTAATTGGTGGAAATATGTATTGTTGTGGAGCACAATTTACTAAATCACTTTTTGCTTTGTTTATCAGACAGATCTAAAATAATCTTTTGCAAAATTCACTAAAAAAAATAATTTTTTTTTTAGATGAGGGATGGAAGAAAATGAAAAATTAACAATTCCTGAAAATAATAAATGATAATGCCGTCTGCTAATAGCATTATCACATATGTGATATTTGTAGAGAAACTTTCCTTACTCTTTTTTTCCTCTCTAAAAAAGATTGTGAAAAAGATAACAGAAACAAACCTGACAAATTGTTGAATTAGAAGAATTTCAGCTAAATCGTTTAAATCAAAACACATCAGAAGTAAGCTCAATGAGAAAGTGATAGCAAAACAATTTAGCAATTTAAAAAACAAAACAAAAATAAATAGCAAACAATTCACTGCAAATTTGCAGTAATAAAATTTATGGAAATAATAATAAGTAACAGCGACAGTAATAATAATAGTAATCGTAAACGATTTCGCACTAAAAAAGACAAAAATAATAAAAAAAACTTCATAACACTGAGAAAAAAACAAGATAATTTTTAATTTTGTGACAATAAAAAGATACTAATGAAATCATAGAAACTTGCAATATTAAAAAATCGTCATATTTAACAGTTTTATAGCATCAAAATAATTTAATAATAATAATTAATAATAATAATAATAATAATTAATAATAATAATAATAATAATAATAATAATAATAATAATAATAATAATAATAATAATAATAATAATAATGATAATAATTAATAATTAATAATTAATAATTAACAATAATAACAATAATGATAATAATAGTAATAGTAATAATAATAATTAATAATAATAATACTAATAATAAATAATAATAATAACAATAATAATAATATGATAAATAATAATGATAATAATAATAACAATTGAATTTGCCACATAATGAAATTATCAAAGTATAAGTAATCTTATAAAGTCGTCTATTTACAAATTGTTAATTTTATAAAATAAATTGCTTAAAAATTATGCTGACGGAAATAATTAATCATTCCATGATGATCACTGCTTACATCATTTTAGTGTAAAAGGTAACAGACTACTTCCAAGATTATTTGTAAATATTTCAAAACCAATTTTTTTCATTTTCAAATCAAAAACTAAATTTCTAAATGGAAGATTAAAAGTTAAAAAAAAGGTATTACAAGAGATGGGTAGCCGTCGATCAATGAGATGCTTCATATTTCACGAAAAAAAATAAAATGTTTTCTAATAGGAATTAAGCATTTTCTAAAACACTTCTCTTTGATCATAGAAAAGTAACTGTAAACTTTTCAACTGTATGGAAATTCCAGTTGTACAGGAATTACTTACCTGTTTAGCCATTTTATTTATTCAATTTTTATTGAAAAATACATCAAAGCTGAAAATAAATGAAAGAAAACAAGAAAAAGTAAGCGATTAATAATTTCCAATTTTAAATTTAAATTACTAATGACAGTATTATGAAGTAAAATGATTTGATGAGCAAATAAGAAAAACAATAATTTGCAGAGCGTAATATTCAAGAAAACCTAAAAACAATAAGTAAACAGAGGAACAATATTTAATTTAATTTTACCTAATACTTTTGAGAGACAATTTTACAATCTTCTTAGATTAGAAAAAAGGGATTTTTAAGAAAAAAAATATTAGAAGAAAAAATATTTAAAAAAATGACAAAACGAAATATTAAAAAAAAAAAGATAGCGTTGTTTCCCTTGTTTGAAACACATTCCTTCTTTATTCATTTCACGACTATTTGTCATCAATTCAAAAATTTTTACTTTCATCTCGAGAATTTTACAAAAAAAAAAGGAAAATTTTTTTGGAAAAGATGAATATTATGTTAATTAATTTAAACTGAACAAAATAACAATTGTGTTTTAATGAAAGAAAGAAAAAACTCATACATATGGTACTGCAAATCTTTGAATTTGTTTGTTAAATAAACAAAAAAAAAGTAGTAGTTAAATAGCAATGTTAGTTTTTAAGTTATTAAAATTTGTAAAATCATAGACAAAAAACGTTAATTAAAATCGATGTAGCAGTTGAACAAAATCAGAAATGACAATTCAAAATTATAATTCGTTAGGAAATTTTACATATGTGAGAGAAGTAATTGGTAAAATATTTTCGCCGTAGATTTCATTTAAAATTTAATAATTTTTAGAAAAATTCACTATATGTCTTTTTTTGTTTGAAATATTCCACGCTCACTATGTTACGTCTAATTAAACTACCTGAATGATATTTTTGCATTTGGTAAACTCTCATTATTTCCTGAACAGTACTTTTATACTCAGACGCTTAATTAGTGATAACAATTAGGGGAAGTGCAAAATGGATTTTGCAAAAAAAGACCTAAAATCCTGTTTTCATCAAACAATCACTATATTCTCTCCCAAATTAATACTTAATCAATAATTGAAATTAAAAAATGGAAATGAAACAGTTGAAAGTAACCAATGAATGACCTAATAATAGCGGTGGATTAAAATGGAAACGTTTGATGATCACAGATAGCCGAGGATCAATCGCTTCTGCAACATCAATGATCGGTAATATTTAAATGATCACAATCTATGCATACAAGAAAAGTAAACTCAATCGATCCATCGAATTAACTCAATGAATTAGTGCATCATTTGATCAGTTCAATCAATCGATTCATTAAATTTTGATAATATAAGACTTTTTAAAAAATAATAAAATATAAGACTTAATATAATATAAGACTTAATATAAGATTTTTGATAATCTGATTCATTACATTATTGCGAAAAAAAAATTGTAATAAATATACTATTTCAAACGTATAAATAGTTTTTACATTCGTAAATATATTTCAAATGAAAAATTTTTTGATCAATCAATTGATCGAACAGCAATCGATTAATTTCAAAAAAAATAAAAAAATAAAAATTTTGGATAATAATTCAGGGAAGGAAGAGTGGGAGGAAGAATGTGAAAGAATGCCTGAATTGTTGTACCAATTTCAAATCGATGAATCTCTCTCTATTTGATTGAAATAAAATTTGACATTCGATTGGAAGAAGCAATTGAAGGGAAATAGTTGCTGACAGTGTGCACGCACACACACACACACACACACACACACACACACACACACACACACACATACACATATATATATATACATATATAATATATAAAATATATATATTCACCATTAAACCAAAACCAACCATCCGTCCCGTTTCAACAACCCACCGTCTTTTCAACAGTCACCCCCTCCCCCCCCCCCTCCCCCCCCCCCCCCATCAATACCAATGCCAAACATAGCATAAGGAAAATCGAGAACGGTTTTAAAATGCTTTTGCTACCGTCCACCGTCTTTCTTTGGTACCAAAAAGGAAAGGAAGAAAAAAAAAAGGAGAGAAAAATCCAAATGAGAAGCAACAAAAAAAATTTTTTTTTTGTTTTTCACTTTGCTACAACAAAAATTTCTTCAATAAATAATGCTATTTTAACAAAAAAAAAGGAAGAAAGAAGGAGAGAGAGAGAGAGAGAGAGAGAGAGAGAAGGAAGGGAAAAAAAAATACTGTTAATTACGACTAGTTCTGAAATAATCTCTCATTCTTTCCTTTTTTCTCTTTTTTTTTCTTCCTTCCAAAACCTTTTTTGTTTCTTGTCAGGTGAAAAGTTTTATAACATTTAAGTTTTTCTTCTAACTTTTTATCCCTATTCTTTCATTTATTATCATTATCATTATCACTAACGTTATCATTATCATTAAATTATTATTACTGCTTCCCATATTTTCTCTTTACAGGTCGATAGCTAATGAACTCTCTTTCATTTTCAAAAAATAAAATATGTGAATTGAAAAAGAAATTAAATATTTTAATTAATTATAAATTATATAAAAATGCGTGAAGAAAATAGAATAAAATTAAACGAAACGAATATTACTTTATTACTTTCATAGGATTTGACCGAGGAATTTGCTAGCAAAAGCTGCATGCATACATATATATTGCATACGATGCATGTACAGTATATACTACATTACAGTATACGTGTGTAATACGTATACTGTAATGTACATATTTACATCAAAGTATAATTTGGAAATTTTTAGAAAAGCAACATTCATATTACGCATATTTATACGTATATGTACGTGTGTGTGTGCGTGCCTGTCTCTGTCATAGTTTTGAACACAATCAAAGAAGACAAAGTTCGTCAACACATTATCGATGGAAATATTGTAGCAAGGAAAACGAAAAGAGGGAGAGAGGGAGAGAGAGAGAGAGAGAGAGAGGGGAAAACAATGATATGAAATGAAGGAAGAGGAAGAATTTTTAGCAATCATAGAAACAAATGTTAATGGCATCTTTGCAAATATGAAAAGATAACGAAAAACCAATCCTTTATTGTCCTCTTTCTCCTTGTTCTTACTCTCCTCCTCTCTCTCTGTCTCTAATTCTTTGTAATAACAAAATTCTTGGAAGAATTTGAAATTTCATCGGTAAAAACCTACTCCTTCCTCTTCAGTCGCCATTCTCATTTCTCTTTCTATCTTGTTTATATTGAAATTATCAATCCTACCTTCCTTTCCTCTCTCTCTCCCTCCCTCTCTCTCTCAGTTTATTAACAAATACATTTCACTTATCGTCTGAGAAGTTATTTTTCCAAGACACCTTTTTATATTTTCTTCCCTCTCCATCCTTCTCTCTCCCTCTCTCTCTCTCTCTCTTAGTATCGTCGACTAAGTCCTGTTCCTCTTCTACCATTAGCGAAATGATATAACTGCAGGATTTTAATTTGAATTAAGAAGGGTCGATAATGACTTGAAATATCACTCCTTTTTTCATACTTTGTTAATGAATGAAACGTACTGAAATCTTCCAACGATTTATACAATATTTTACGTTGTTATATTATACGTAATCTTTCACGTTTTTATATTTTTACGAATGCTCTTCATTTCCTAAAATAATTGATAAATTAAATGATTTAATTTAACATCGTTATGTGAAATTGAAAGTGAATGTCAACAGTATTTCTAGACGTAAGTATTAAATTTTTAAAAAAAAAAACAAATGAATTATAATTATTAATTTGAAAAATAGAAACAAATTATTAGTTTCAAAGAGAGGAATTCTCTATAAAAATGAAAAACTTTTCATAAACAAATTAGTCATTATTTGTTGTTCAACAAAGTGAAATTTAAAAAATTTAAAAAAAGGAAAAAAGTAAGAGAGTGAATGAGGAATGTGAGTGCGAAATGGTGTAATTGGTAATTTAAACATTAATAAATAATAACTGATTAGTAATACTAGTAAATTACGTAAATATTATTTCACACAGAATTTACTAGTTAATGGAATATTTGTGAAATGTTAAAAATTTATGATTGGAAATTAGTTTTAGACGAAGATGGAAATTATTAAAATTAAATAATAATTATCATTAACCAATAATAATTATTGTTTGTGGAAAAAAAAGAAATTAAAATGACATTCACTCATTCGTCTTCCTGATAATTGCTGAAGTAACCGAACAATACTGAAAAACTCGTATTCGATTAATGGAAATGAAATACTTACTTATTACTCTCTCTTCTAGTAGTTATGCACAATGCAGTTTCTCAAAAAGGAACATTTCCGGTGCATACGTAAATAATCTAATAACTTACATATTTCTAAACACGTGAACTTTATACGAATATAACTTTATACGTGAATTTTATACTTTATACGTGAAACGTAATAGCGATAAGTTGAAATGTATATGTAAATTAATTTGATTTTTTCATATTGAACATACGTCTGTTACTTAAGTCCGTTAAGTCTGTTACTTTCAAATGAAATAATGTAAAAATGACAGGAAAATATTTAAGGAATAAAAAGGGAAGTTACAAGAAAGGGAAAGAGATGAAAGAGAAGAAAGAGAAGTAGAAGTGGAAGGAGGAAGAGAGCTTTTTTTTTCCTTTTTTAAAATGAATGCATCCTATTTGGAAGATTTCTCTTCACGTTTAACTTGAATGACAGATTTTATTTTTCAATTCATCCTATCATCCATTACCGCTTTTGAACGTGTTCGTTTCGCTTTGTCATCCATTAACATTATGCGTCAAACTTCTTAACATATAAATTTATGCATACAGTTAATGAATAAAAAATACTAAAACTGTTACTAAGTGAAATGAAAATTCTACGATACGAGCTTATATAATCAATAAATAATTGTCACGCAGTAAATACGACACTTAAATTACTCACGTACGTAATTAATTCTCTTAAAATAACAGAACGAATTAATACACCAAAATATTATCACGTTTTAAACACACGACAAGAGCTAAAATGTATGCGTGTACGCCGTACATATGTGTTGTGTTCGCATATCAATGTCTGTGTCCGTCTCCGTGTATGTATGTGTGTGCGTGTGTGTGCGTGTGTGTGTGTGTGTGCGTGTGTGTGTGTGTCTATTGTGATTTTTCGTTCATAAACTATTTTCCTATTTTTATTGAGATCAAATTTGTTAAATTTTCACTCTCTCTCTCTCTCCCTCTCTCTACTTTGTCTCTGTGTATATAAGAGAGAGAGAGAGAGGGAGAGATGAGATGGTGAAAAGTGGGTAGTAAGGTGTGATGGGTGATATTCATTTATTGGTGTGCCGTCATCTGTTAGTGTAATTGTTGGTGTCAATCAGTCCTTATTCATTGGTATGCGTGGAATGTTTCTTCGGTATTGCCGGTGCAGCACAACTCATTTCAATTTGAAAAACTGCAAGGGAAGAAGGGGAAAAGAAGGAAGAAATTATCGGCGATCAATCTGAAAAGCTAAAAATAATATGAAATTGAAAGCTAAAATAATATCGGCGATGAATGCATCGATCGATAGTTTAGTGATCGATCGTATCGCTCTTTTAGCAGTTTTAAATTAGCTTCCACAAATATATTTCCGGTTATTTCTTCTCTCACATCTAATTGTTTTCCGTAATACATTTTCGGTTATTTCTTCTCTCACATCTAATTATTTTCCGTTTAAACTTTTATCATCAAATTACATCCGATTGAATTCATACAAATTTTCTGGCTTCTATATAAATTTCTTTTCCGGTTTCCTTCCGGTAATATGGCATTCCTCAAATATATTTCCGGTTATTTCTTCTCTCACATCTAATTATTTTCCGTAATATATTTCCGGTTATTTCTTCTCTTACATCTAATTATTTTCCGTTTAAGCTTTTATCATCAAATTACATCCGATTGCTTTCATTTCAATTTTTGGCTTACAATCATCAATAGTTTGAATTCATACAAATTTTCTGGCTTCTATATGAATTTCTTTTCCGGTTTCCTTCCGGTAATATGACACACAAATAATTATGCCAATTCTTTTTTTCTTTCTCTATCTTTATACTCTCTTTTTATTCCACTCATTTTATTCGTTTTTCATACTTTTATATTTCTCATTAAATTTGATATTTTTTTTTCCAATTGAATTCCATTTTTTTTTATTATAGCAATCCCTTCCTATCTTCATCTCTTACATTGTTATAATTTCTCTGCAAAATTCCCTTCATTTCATTTCTTTTCCGTCCTTTCTAATTTCCCTTTTTACATTACAGTGCTAATATTTGAACATTTTAAATTTTTGAAAATTTTGTAAATACAAAAATTTTCCACCCACCTAAAATACAACATATGAGATATTACACCAAATATATCAATCATTTCAAATATTTTTCATAAAAATGAATCAAACATTTTTCCTGTCAAAATTACAACAGCAATGTTATGAAATGAAAACATTTTAAATTTTATGAAAGAATTAAATTTTTATTAAATTAAGTGGAGAAAAAAAAGAGAGAAAATAGCATAGATGTTCGCTGAGCATATTAAATTACTATATCAATTAAAAAATGTATTAAATTCAAAAATTAAATTTCAAAATAAAAAAAAATAAAATTCAGGAAATGAGATAAAATAAATAATTTTGCAAAAATATTAACTTAAAATTCATTTTATCTTTGTCTAACTCTATCTTTTCTTTTCTTCACGTTATGTTACGTACAATTCACGTTGATTATTGCGAACGGATAAAAATAAGAAAATAAATTGACTGTTTACGGTTGCCTTTCAAATTTTATCTCAAAAAAAAGACACCAAAGATGCAATACTGTGCAGAATCTGAAATCACCAATCGAAAATTGATTTCACTTCAGTGCTAAGTGTACCATCCGCTTCCAAACGTGGACTGTTTTCTGCGTAAAATTGATTGTACCAGCGTCGATGCTTCAAAATTGGACCATCATTTTTGGTTAACAACGGTCGTCTTACGTAACATTTGTGATTCCAAATGTAAATATCTCGTTCAAACTGAAGTAAACAAATGAAGGAAAGCAAAGGAACACAATTTGATAGCTAATTTTATATTTCATTATTTTACTTAATTTCATTGAATTGGTGGTGATTTGTTGTTAACCTGGATGAGTAATTCTAAATTTTTATTGTTTTTTAATTAGCTACATTCGTTTATTGATTAAAAAAAATATGATTTAATGTAATTCTTTTTGAAGGAAATCAAAAGAAAGCTACGTAAAATGCTTACGTGAAATGCTTCACAAAGCAAGAAGAAATTAGCATATAATTTGGGAAGGTTTGAATACATAACAAAACGTGCACGTTGAAAGAGTGGCTCTTCAGGCGTTATATGTTGTAGGACAATTCCACGGCCAAGCCAACCAAAATCAAACATCATGTAAACGATCCCTGGGCCTATCTATAACACATCTACAAAGCGTAATTGATAAATATACGTATAACAGAATACGTGAAAGTTATAAAACAGATCTCAGCTACTCTTAGATTAAACCGAAAAAAAGAAAAAGTAAAATAAATAAAATTTGTTGAAGTGAAGACAAAATTATTTAAATTATTTTTACATCTATCAGATGCATTTTAAGTTATTCTGCTAATAATTAAACCTATCATTAAAATTCTGAAACAAAAGAAATCTAACGCTTCGTTTTTTTTTTGTTCTTAAGAAGATTAGTAGTGCGATTAATTGAAATCTTAATGTTTGAGTTATATTACCAGGTAAGGTAAATACTTAGCTTAAAATTTGATTATTTCAAGTTGTGAAGCAATTAAATTGTGAAATAAATTTTTCGAAATTTAAGCTTTTTTCTACAAAATAAAAGGCAAACAACACACTATTCAACCATTTTTTCAATCTTTTAAACTAATTATAATTTGCATTTTCAGTTTAAAGTAAGTTTTCAATTTCCGAATTCAAATTTGCATTTTAAGTTTTAATTTAAATCAATGCATTCATTAGTATGTGATCAAAAATCACCACGAACTTAAGTACCGAAAAGGCTTTAGTTCGGCAATAACCTGTCGAGCTTGCAAATCGCTAAACGTCAGTGGTACTGGTATTTTCATAATAGTCATAACCTGCTTCAGATACATTACAGCAATATGTTTTTCAGGTTCCGGCAGCTGTTCCCATCGACCATTCCAAACATGTCGTATTATTGGTTCCGAACTTGACATCTCAATTTTGGTGATATCATTACCTGAATATCAATTTGCAAAAAATTTGTCTAATTTATCAATCTTGCACTTAATAATTTTACAATTAATAAGTTTATGTATTACCTATTAGTATAATCGGATTATTCCTTTAAATTCCAATAATTTTTTCATTCATTTTTAACTTTTAATAAAGAAAAATTTACCTGTCCATTTTGCATATTTCACGTAATTTTAAATTTTATCATTCAGTAAAATTTAGAAGAGTGAACCGAACAAACAAACCGTTATTTATACCTGCCAGGTGCAAATAACTCAAATGTGCAATGTCAGCACCATTTTCTGGTACCTCCTGAATGTGACAATTAATTTCATGCTCTGTTCGACCTTTATACGTCCATTCACCGCTGCTAATTTCATCAACAACCGGAATTTGCCATTCCGGATCTTTGCCATCACAGTGATACCTAATCAAAAATGAAAAAAAAAGCAATTATTAAATGAATAATTTTCTTCTACCGTAACATAATTGAGGAAATGATCTGTCAGTGGATTTTTTTCACCGTAAATTACTGGACCACACTGATGAAATTTTATAAATTCACCAACCAGACATAAATATGCATATTTTTCTCTACCACCGGCCAAGTGGATACCTTGGCTTGTTCCGGTATTGTATTACTTGTTTCATACGGAATACGTGTACAAATGCCTGTTCCAGCGTTGAAAATCCATCCATGAAATGGACACTAAATTAACGAATTATCATAATTAATTAACTAACAATCACTTAATTAACACATATTACTTATTTATTGAGAAACAAATGAAAAAAAGTCATAAAAAATTACAGTTTAATTAATATTACACAAAGTCAGTTATTTAATTAAATTAGAACAATTATTCTAATTATTTTTATTATTTTAATTTAATTATTATCTTTATTATTATTTTTAATTTCTTTTAACGTTTGCTTTTTTTTTCTCTCTAAATTATTCATTATTTGTGTATTTTAATTAAAGAAGTAATTTGAGATCAATTGTATTGGTATCAATCACCTGTATGCAATTATCGTTGACAACACGACCTCCAACATTAAAATTTGCACCCAAATGTGGACAGTACGAATCGATCAGGTATACTTTTCCGGTTTCTGATCGTAGTAGTGTTAGTTGTTGTCCTGCAGCAAATAGATTATCGTTGCTGATGATAGACGAGAAAGTTATTAAGAATAAAAATTAAAAATTATTATGAAAAATAATTTATGTATTAATAAATTAATAAAATATTTTCCCATAAACTTGTTGGCTTAGTAACGCATGCAGCACACTTATTGTTTTAGCAATCTATGCAAAGCTTATTGTTTTAATAATACCTACAAACCTTATTGTCTCATTAACATGTAGAAGTCAGTTATTTCAATGACACATATTAGCTTATTGTTTTAGCAATTGATATAAGCTTGTTATTTCAACGATGCATGCAACCTTATTGTTCTAGTAATGTTTGTAAGCTTAATATTTTAGCAGTACATGTAAGCTTATTGTTTTAGTAATGAACACGAATTTATTGATCTAGCAATATTATAGATTTTATTAGATAATAAAAAAATAAGTCGCTTCCTTACAAGTCAATAACGAAGAAAGCTAACGCAACATTTGCATTTTTAATTTTCAAAATTTAATTAATTACTTTCAAAAAGTAAGGAAAAACAGCTAGCACAATAAAACATTAAGCATTATTGCAAATATTTAAGCTGATAGTTTAATTTTAAAAAGTGTTAAATTTCAACGTGAACTATACCCAAGCATTTTTGAACTGTTTTTTTTTAGGAACAGTTTTTTACGTTTAGGTCATAATTGAAATTAGCATTTTAGCAGCATCAGTTACAATTCTAAATTTAAAATTTAGTAGCGATTGTGATAATAATGATAAATATGATAGTAATGATAATAATGTGATAATAATGATAAATGTGTTGATTAATCAAAGATCAAAAAGGAACCGAAAAAAATGACTGGCATGACTTCTTTAAGCTTAATCTGTCTCGACTCAGCAATGCAGAACCATCCATTTGGATAGACAGGTGGGATTTCACCGACAAGGCGTATTTTTTTCAATTTTTCCAAAAATGCTTTTCTGTACGACTTATTTATCTGAAGCGAATTTTTTCCTTTCAAACTTAAATTATTTAAAATTGTTCTTTTTTTTCTAAATTTTTATTTAGAAAAGATTAAGTGAGGTAAATTGCGACTATTTCAAGCAAAATTTGATCTAATAAATTTGGTATGAAAACTTTTTAAAAAAGAAAAAAATGAAAATTAGCAATATTATTAATTAATTTTTACAGTTAACAAGAAGAATTCATTTTATTATTAATTTTATTTATTTAAAATTTCAAACAGAATATATGCAATACCTTCTTCATTTTGCCTACAAAAACACCAACATCACCAAAATGCTTAATTCGATTGAGCGGCTTTGTCGTCCAGTAGTAAATTAGTACAAGCAGAATGCATAAGCCAATATTTAGCAAATTGTTTAACAAAATGGTTGACATTATTTCAAACAATTTGTTGCATTACTTCCAAAAAAAAGAAAAAACAAATGTTGCAACTAATTCATTTCAATTATTAAATTTTGATAAAATTTAAATGAAAATAAAAATGTCGCAAAGGTTAGAGCTACTCAATGACATTTTTCATTTATTAACCTATCCATAATTATTTGAATAATATTAAAAAGAAAGTAAAGATAAAATCAAAGAATTTATAAATAAATTAAAATTGAACTTTGCAAACAAAAGAGAGAAAAACAGTTAAAAATGAAACATATTGGCGCATTGGTGTACAAAAGGTCAACAAGGCAACATTAATAACTTCACAGTTTTAAGTTTCCTTTTCGCAACTTTAAAAGTTTAATAATTTGAAAACTTTTACAAAGTGTAACTTAATGAAACATCATTGAACATGATCATCTTAGAAGTTGCATTTTACACGGAAGTGAATTAATAATCAAAAAAAGGAAACTTAAAATTGTGAAGTTAATGTTGTCTTGTTGACCTTTTACACACCAATGCACAAAAAAAACTTAACTTACATAGGTAATAATTAACTTTATAAAAATTGTTGAATTAGAAAAAAATTCTAAATGATCCAAGCAGAAGACATTCATTGATGAAATGTATTAGTAAAATGGAAGTTAAATTTTAAAACAAACGATGGCAAAGATAAAACGGAAGAAAATGATTGTAATGAATGATTTCGAGGTCATCTCCCCTGAAAACCTTTGTATTTCCGATATCGTTCATTTACTATTTGTTTGTTCTATTTACATTTAACACAAATTTTCATTCACTTCACAAACACCGCCGCTTCGCTATAATTGAAATAATCAATAATTGTAATTGATTTGAATTGATTGAATAAAATAAATTTTTTCTTTCCTTTAATTTAATTTTGAAATTTATTTAGGGAATTTTTACAATTTTTACATTTAACATTTTTACATTTAATTTTTACATTTTATATACATTTAACACAAATTTTCATTCATTTCACAAACATCGTCGCTTCGCTATCAACGGATAACATGAAATATAAAATTGAAATAATCAATGATTGTAATTGATTTGAATTGATTGAATAAAATAAATTTTTGCTTTCCTTTAATTTAATTTTGAAATTTATTTAGGGAATTTTTACAATTTTAACGCTTTAGCTATTGCTAATATATATGGAAATTAAATTAGAATTATCAATATTAAAATGAGTAATGCTTCTTTTATATCAAATTTGATATAGTAAATGATAAAATTGATGTAATAATTAATTAGCACTTATTGAATATTACACGTTATGAGCGCTTTTATTCCAAAGTAATAATTTATAAAGAAATCTATAAGAATTTAGTATTTATTAGAATTTAACAATTTATAAGAATTTTACAATTTATAAGAATTTTACAATTTATAAGGATTGTATTTATAAGAATATAAGAATTTAATTTATAAGAATTTATAAGAATTTAATTTAATTTATAAGAATTTAACGGTAGTAATTAATTAATACTATGTAAATTAACTATTTCCTGATTAATTTCAATGTTTTTTCTTTCTTTTATCGATGACGCAGATAAAATGAAAATTAAGCAAACTAATAATAATATTTAATTAGTACTATGTAAATAACAAAATATTAATTTTTTCATTTTATTTAATTTTTAGTGAGAAGTTACGTTAAAGTTAAAATCTATGTGTATAGCAATGCCACAAAATGATAGGAATTTTAGATTAAATTTTAGTTGGGTAAAATTAGTGTTAAAACAGAGATCGTGGAGAGAATGAAAAGATACTTTAAAAATCAATAAAACTAATAAAATGTAAAATTGTGGTGAAAAAGTTTTAATGAAAGAGGAAAGTGTTAATTAAGTTAATAGCTAATGTAATATGCAAAATGTAAATTTCTGAGGAGTAAAATGGGGAGAAATAGAAAAACAAAGTTAATTTTAAATGTGTTTTGTCAAAAATAAATTCAATGAATTAAAATCAATTTATTTATAATTTTCGACTAATTATTATCCTATTTAAGTGATAATTTTAAGTCAGTGATAAGTATTACTGTTTTAAAGTGAAGCGGAAACATCAAAACGATTGCTCGTCTGAATTCTATTCATTTCAGTCACACAAAAGAAAAAGATGCCAAAACTTCGTCTGATTATGCCTTATGAAATAATATATGAAATAAGCGGCGGCAATTAGCGATGGAAAAAAGACGAACGGCAAAAAAAAGTAAATTACCGTTCATCAAGTGAAAATGATAATTTGCAATAAATTTAATAATTAAATTAAATTATCGTTAAGCAATTTTGGAAAATACATTTCTACCAAAATTTAATGTAAAATGATAATCGTTTGATAATTAGCAAAATAAATTTCCGTTAAATTTTAAAAGATTTAAGGTTGTTCAAAATGATTACAAATTTATTTAAATTTCTAAAAATTTAATTTATAAAATGAAAATTCTAACGATCAGTGACCAGCAGTATTGTAATATCGAAAATGACTGAAATTTTGTCATTTCATCAAATTATTTACAGTCACTTATTTTTTCAACGCCTAAATGCATTTGTATAAAAAGTGAGAAGAAAAAAAGGATTGTTAATTTTTAAGAAATTTGCAAGAAGTCAACAACAACACTAAGTGAGTGATGAGGGAAAAAAAATTAAAAAATTAAAAAACATTTTTCAATTTCTTTTTCTCTTCTTTTTTTTCTTGTCGAATTACACTGATTTATTTGGTTGGACTTATACTGTGCGTTTTTTTAAAGTGAAAAATTTCTAAAAATGGAAAAAAAGGAAAAAATTATTTGCGCAAAACAAAATGCAACAGGTATGTTTGTTCGTTTCATTAATATTTTTTATTAATTAATGAAATTTCAAATTTCAGAAGTTTGAACTTACTTCATTCACTCATTTTCAATGAGCTTCGATAGCGCATATTTCATTAGTAATTAAGTAATGTATTATTTGGGAAATAAAATTTATGCTTCAATTGGACTATTTTAAACGATCGTACTTTTTTCGCAAATAACTCATCAAAATTTTTCAAATTAAACTCTCCACAGTCGTCGCAGTGAAGATCGCCACCAGCTAAAATGCACTAATTCAGAAGGAACTAATTCACTAATTCAAAAATTTAAATTACTTAAAGCGAAAATGAATTTAATAGACTACTGGTAGCTTATAATTAGAAGTATTTTTGTGATTCGCTTAATTATTCGAATTAAATTACAGTGCAGTGTATTTTGATTAAAAAATTTACAGCTATTACTGCATTTACAGCTATGAATTAAATCAAATTTAACCTTTTAATTCAATTCAATTGATTAAATTGTTAGAATTTTTGTGATTTAAAATTATTTCAATCAAATTTCCTCCACAACGTATATTACGTAAAGTAATTTTTTTCTGTTATTTATGCAAGCATTGATGAAATCACTCATTTTTTCTTCAAAGGACAAGATGAATTAAATTGAATTGAATTGAATTCAATTGAATGTGAACAATAAAATGAGAGAATGAAGTGCACGCACATTTGCTTGCTAAAAAGGTCATCGCTTAATATCGCTTAACTAAAAAGGTCATCGCTTAAGATGCGGTAATCTTTAAGGCTTCCTTTCCTGATCGCTGTAGTAATCTCTTACTGCACCCGATCGATGCAGTAATCTTTAAGGCTTCCTTTCCTGATCGCTGTAGTAATCTCTTACTGCACCCGATCGATGCAGTAATCTTTAAGGCTTCCTTTCCTGATCGCTGTAGTAA
>JABVXW010000509.1:0-32639 GCA_013365375.1 Litomosoides brasiliensis | reverse complement strand
ATATATATATATGAAAGGAACACGTTGGTATCTTATATGATAGATACCAACGTGTTCCTTACATACGACTCATGATTTTCGGTAAAATTTAAAATTTGTGATGTTGAAAATCTACCTCGATTCAGCCGGATTGTTCGAATGAGGAACCAGTGTTGTCGCTAGCAGGGATAAAATAAATGGTTTTAAATTCTGACCTCGTTCGCGAGCAAATTTACTTGGCACTTTTTTCACCATCTGAAACTCACCGAGTATCAACTGCTCGCCTAGATGAGTTGGAAAGGAAAAGAACTCATATTTTAAAAAGTAAAGATGAAAACTATATTTATATCCTCCTATAGACAAATCACTTTAATTTTGAACTGTAACTTACATTCCACGGATAAAGATCGGAAATTTGTGTTGAATCCTTCAACTTTTGTTCAGTACTCAGAAAAACAAACAGCAAATCTGATTGCTTCAATGCTCGCTGAAGAATAGGTTATTTTTGTATATGTCACCGAATAATTCTAACTAAGCTATCCAGTAGTCACACAATAATTACGGAGGCCATAAAAGCACCATATAAGGTTCCCCTACTTTGTATGTTACATATCCATCAATTATTTTTTCAAAAGTGCCGGACCTGTTTTGTAAGTAGCTGAATGAAATGTTGGAAAATTTCACGTCGCGACTCCACATAAACACGACTCTTACAGTTGAAAAAACGCCGTGGTGGCAATGACTCTGTTTTAATCGTATTTCCATGAAACTCTACTAGTTTTGATTCCAGAATATAAAATTCGTTGTAATGTCGAATGATAGACCACTGAAACATTAACAGTCTGAACGACGAAGTATTCGAAAAGTCGAATGATTTTAACAAAAGTAGAAACCATACATATACAGCTTAATTCAACTTAGATTAAGAGAAAAAAGATTTACTCTCTGTGGTGCAACAGCGGCTGATAACGATGCCTGTTCATCCCTTATATCGAACCTTTCAACCGAAATGACATAAACATACACAGTATGACCTGAATAAGAACCAATCCATAAAGAGCCCTTAACTTAAATTCTTTCGTATAATATGTTAGTTTCTCTTCCTAAATGTTAACTAAAATATCAAGAAAAAATGTAGAACAGACCACCAACAGGATCTCGCCGTGGTTCAACATATGGGATTGTTACATTCCATTTGTTCATATCACGCTCCGGATCAAACATCGGTATCTCAAATGAATTACTCGAATTCGTCTGTTCAACAAGTAATTCGTCGGGCTGAAAACTGTGCGGAAATTGTGACCAAACTTACCTAAAACAAATTTAAAAAAAAAACAAATTTGGGACTGGAGAGATTGGAGAGTTGAGGTTCCAACTATGAAATAGGCACCAGGACATACCGCACTGGGTGGGAAGAAGTTGATTATCCTGTATTTCCGTCTTCTCTTTCCTATTATTTACAGCTGAAATTTCAATATCTCAATGGATTTCTAAGTGAAAACACTAAACAAATTAGATAAACTGACCTCAAAAGTTGGCACAGTTGTACAGTAATTTGATGAGCTAAAATTCAAACTTTGTGTAATATCATCAGCAGGTTCGATCTCATCCTTCAAATCGTTTAATGCAATATCATCTAAATGATCAAACGATGGATCGGCGAATCCAGCAGTTGGTAAAACTACTCGCCAAAACCGATTCCTGAATTTGACAACTGTTAGAAAGATTTTGAACAACTGGAAATTACTTATGTAATAAATGTTTATATGTTGTCACAATTCTTTCTCGACATTTCGAAACTGAGACACTATTTGATGGTCATTTAGAACTGCTCTTATAGTCACAACCCAAACAAGAGATCCTAGAATGCAGTAAGCCAATTCTAACAAACGCGCAAATTTACAACAGTGTAACAGTTAAAGAGTGTCATAAAACTGGACGAGCCGTATTTTCAAGAATGCTTACTCTGCTGTGGGTGACAACAGGAACATATACTACTATCGTGTTGAAAAGAAGTAATGAAATGAAATGCTTACCATTCCCTCATAATATACCAATGGCTACCAAAGAGCAGTGTTTGAATCCCTATCCATTGGTTTATTTCTTGTAGAAGAATGAGTAATTATAAATCAATAAGAATTATTGAAATTCAATCTCTACATGGCAAATTTTTAGCGTTTTCAGATTGCGATATCCCTCAAGCAGATGGAATACATGATGTATCCCTCTATCCATGCACATTACCAACTATAAGTCAATTGAGAAATTGAGAAACTAGGGAGACAATGGGTATACAAATAAATAATTGAAAAATTGTATTTACCTAAACTGAGTTAAGGAACAGTTGGGTTCAATAGCTGGTATAAGAGAATGAGTTGACTTAGTGTGTTTGCCAGATGCAATTAATTCGTCGGCATCTACAGGTCGAGGACCACACAAATTACTCAAGAAACATTCTGATTGACAAAATGGTATCACATATTCATGTTGCATTCGTTTGTATACAATTTGAAAAGCCTGAAATCCTCAAAGTGATAAAATATATTGAAAATTCGATAAGCTTCAGTAATTCTTTCGTATAGTTGCTCGCATCCTATATCAAATCTCTTATCCTATACTCCCAATAATTTCTTAAAATTTTAACCGGATAACGAAAACTAAACCTTTTCTAGACACTGATCAAGCAGCCTGCAGTCACGCTTCTCCACTGCTTCGCTGAAATTATAGCTAATCTCAAGAGGAAGATCAACCCTATCTGGAGCACCTTCGTGAATATATTTAACAAAAAGCTCCCAAATATCGTACTGCAGCTCGCTCATTGCAATATGATCATTCTGCAAATACAACGTATGATTACCAAATACAATCATACCTTACGATATAAAGATTTAAATAATCGATCAATCAAATCCAAAAATCGATAAACATAAAATGCAGCGTAAACTTTTATTACCCTACGGGGATTTATTACATATTTCTAATATAACTTCCTCATATAAAGCGATATCTTGTGATGGTAGAATCTAAGACTGTTGACATATATGTGAGATGTGTGAAAGGCACGTCGGATAAAATTTACGACACTGTGACAGATTGTCCTGACAGATTTCATATTATCACATTTCCGAAATTCATCTCATGCTCCATATTTTATAAAGCATAATTCCAAAAAGTAATTAATTACCTGAACATTAAGCATTCTTCCATGAGCATCACCTGCATGAACTAAAAAATCAAGTTCATTCAGAGGTACATGAATGTCATTTAAATATGCTCTAAACATCACCAACTGCCCAGTATCTCGAAGCATATCACTAAGCTTCAATTGAAGCAATGAGTTAGGAGTGTCGTTTAAAGAGTAATTAATAAGTCCATGTAAGATTTCAACTTGCCTGCTGTCCTAAAAAGCACTTCTCGGATAAGCATTCATTATATTTTATATCAGAAATTTCGATGTAAATGCTACCTTTCATACTTCTACATTACCAGCCTCATAAGAAATATTTGTTTAGAAGATAGTTGTGATACGAAACTATTTCTAAAGTTAGGAACAAAAGATAATACATTCTGGCTTACCTGAGACATTTGTGGACAGCTAAGAACATCGGAATCAAACAAAAATATCAGTATTCGATTAATTACATCTGGATCAGCTATTAAATCCATAGCGGGTAAAAAAAATGAAAAAACAAAAAGTTCCCGCAAAAAATGACGACATACATTACTTGCACATGGTTGCTAAAATGATTTACATGAGCAGAGAAGCAAAACCTGACACCAAACTAATCTGAATACTACATAATTTTTAAGCAAATGCATATGAAACATCCCATGCGTTTACATATCAAACTGCCTTAGACGCTTGACAAGTATTCACTTAAAAAGACCACTTGGTGCAAATATGTTCTACTTCTCTATCAAATGTAACATTTTACTCACTAATTCAAAACGACTCATAAAGCAACCAATCATAAAAACCTCTAACTGAAAAGAAATAATACCGAATGGTTATTAAGGATTTCACGGTAAGCGGAATCGTTATCACTAGGATGACCCGCAATATAGCTTTCATCCATTATAAGCTCAATCAAGTGATCAGCCAATTCCCGTAGATAATCCACCTCATTTTGTCGTGAGCTGAGAGCAAAATGTATATCTGGCATAGCTTCCAAGATTTGAGTTTCAATCAGATGAGCTGAACATATCTAAACGATATGCAGTTACGATCAAAACTGTGTTAAAATTATATACTATCAGAAAGGATTAAAACCAAACCCTTTTTATATTTTCCTAAAGTATTTGAACCGGTTTTTTTAATTAAGTTAAGAATAATACGTACACTTTTGTCAATAATTGCACTTAAATGTTCAACTCTATCACAGTGTATTACTGCCAGCGGCACAGCCTCAAACAGGATTGTCGAGGAAAGATCAATCTTCCGAAAGCGCAGATACAAAACAGCAACAGCATAACGAATGTGATACCTAAAGTGAGTAGTCGGATATTTTATCGCAATGCAATTTTAATATTTATAATTCATCAAAAGATTCATGATTTGCATCATTGTGCAAAACAACAATCAGACTGCTTTCCGTGTGGAGGCTCGCAAAAAACGGACAACGCTGCAACAGGCCAATAACTATGCAGTAATTCAAAAACCTGATAAAAATACCTTATTTCATTGATGAATGCCGCATCATCGCTTACTTTTGCTTTATACCAACTATTTACGTAGTTATCAATTAGCTGTTCGATCAATTCTTCAAGCAATTTATCCACTGATTCTGGTACTGTCACACCTGAAATAAGGTTCTTCTCTTATTTTGCAGCCAAAGTCGTATTTTCTGTGCCTTGCAAAAAAACACGTAGTTTTTTTTAGAGAAACCTTTATGAAAAATACATCAATTGAAATGTTTTTCTGAAAACAGTACTAATAAGCATCACGATACACTCCCTCATAATAATCTTTGACTTGCAATTCACTTCTACACATTAAACGCTGGCTAACCTTTCCACGGTGAATTACGGACTTCCTTGGAAACATTTTCTACATTCACTTTGTTAACATCCAGTTTTTCGTTTAGCCAATTTTCGAAAAAATTCCATAAAAATTCTCCATTAGAACGATTCATCAAAGAAGTTGTTAAAAAATAACCAACCAATAGAGCCGAATACTGTGCAATAATCGATAAAACACTTGAAACAAAATTGTGACTTTAAAATAAATATAACATGTAGCATTCAACAAGAGAAGCAAAGGGAAAAATGAATACATAACAAGAAAGTAAGTATGTAGTTCTAACATAACAACATCGAAACTGAACAAATGTAAAAATAATTGCTATAAACAATTCAAATAGCTTCCCTTCCCAGAGACCAGTAAATAGTGCCAAGGTGTTTATTAATGAATGGTATATCGTTTGTGGTTTTATATTTCATTCTGTAAAAACATGAAAACATACCTCCGACTGGAAAATATCATAGGAAGAATGATGAATGCAAAGGTTGAGAGTATTTTGATGTTAGGACTTGCCAGCAAGTGAAGCCGACAAGTAGTTAATGCATCCATTAAAATGGCATGATATAATGAACTGCAAATACAGTAACTTCACAATGCCGAATGCCAATACGGAAATTTATCTACATGTCGAAAATACTCCTATTTAAAACTATAAAGACACACATCATTCAACTACTGCACACACGCGATAGAATCAGTATCTTGAATGTCCAAAAAATCCGAATCCCTAAACATTGAAAGAAAATGAAAATTTACTTCTTTATATCTTCACCGATTTATTCTAGAATTTGGTTAAGACCACTTTCAAAAATAAACTCAGTGACGATAATTAACAAATCAAAAATTGGATTTCATAATGTTTGAAACAGAAAATTCTAATTTGCGTACCTGACGCATTCCGTAAAGACAAAAACGAGTACTCTTCAGAGGTTTTATTAGCAACAAAAAGCATTGACATATTCACTACTTGAAAAAACAATTTAAGATTAGGAGCGTCACCATATAAAAATGATTTTTTATTCCAAAGAAAGCTAGAAAGCTATTGTTGAAAATAAAGGAGTATCATTGTACTGTTTCTTCAACCCACTAAAATATAACTCATCTAAAACGACCCATTTTTAATCGATAAAGATTTAAAATTTCCACAACTAATCGAGGCTGTATAAACTAATAAAACGGTAACTCAATTAATTCAGCGGTGCGACATGTAAAACTTATCAATTTTAAGTTATTCTAATTGCAAAAAATAAAACTCATAATAAAACTCAAAGAAAATCGAATCATTATATAGTCACTTAAGAATATCAATATTTTTAACTGAATCAAAATAAATTCATCGCTTAACACTTCCTTTATTAGAAGGTCTTCGTGTTCTTTGCTTTCGCGATGCATCTGGATTATATAGTACGGGTCGTTTTACTTTATATGCAGCAGTGCCACCTATACGTGACCCACGAAGTTCTGCACAAAATGGTAAAAGAGCAGGCTGTCGTAAAAATAAACCACGTCCTTCAGGTGTATGAGCCTGTAAACGAACTTCTCCACGTCGAGATGTTACGCATACCCAGCCTATGGATGAAAGTACTACATCGCCGCAGCCTTTCCATGATCCAGAGCTTTGTAAGATCATTTCACTTCCTTTAAGCTGAAAGATAAAATCAACTGCTGTCTTCAGTTAGAAATATTAAATCTTTCGTCTTGAAATTCAGGATTCACAAAGTATAATGACGCTGAGCTAGTAATGCATATATATATATATATATATATATATATATATATATATATATATATATCAAAAACACCATCCATAAATCATAACTCACACTCGGAAACCGCGCTATTCTTTCAGCATCGCCAGCCGGCACAACAAGAAGTGAGTTGCCCAAATATTTTTCACGAAAGGCAGCTATTTCATGTGTTTTTCTTATGAAAATTGGCAATTTGTCACTCGCAAACACTGTCAGCTGAAATATTCAAACTTTGCACACAACGGTCCCACGCCTGTTAACTGCTATACTACGAAAGAATCACAAATATCTCAAATTCATTTTATCCATAATAACTAAAAGTTGTATTTCAAAACCTCAAAATCTCTTAAAAATTCGCCTAAATATAACAAAACTTTCAGATAAAAGATAAACCAACAACGATTTTCTAAAGGACTTACTAGAACACATGACCGCCTTTTAGGATAATCTTTATCTGAAGTAGGTTTCGCAGTCATTGGCAAGCTGATCACATCAATCTGCGCAACGCCAGCAACGAGTAGAGATTCCTCAGAATGCACGATAAATGTCCGCGGTAAAATCATACGCCGAGGTAAAACAGCAATCAGCTCCTCCAAAGTGAATAAATCCAGGATCTGAATAACAGCTTTGAACAGTAATTAAATTATCTCGAGAAAGGTAGTAAAGTAAAACATAAAAAAAAGTAAAGTAAAAAGTAAAACATGAAGGAGAACTTAAAGTAATTCCGAAAGCTTCAAAATTCAAAAATACTGGAATGCAGTAATTAATGGAGACAATATTATATAAATTACATTTGCTAAAAAACATCTCGACAAGAAAATACATGGAATGACGCACATTGTCAGTTCACAACAAAATAGTATATGGCCTAAGGCTTTCCAGAAAAAGAAGTTATTAAAAAACTCGAATTAGGTAGCCGTGTATTTAGGTAAATATGCAATTACCATGCCGATCATAACTCAAAAAAGAACTAGAATACAAACCTGATTTGAATTGACAGTCCCGGGAGTATCAAAACACCATTTTCCTTTAGCGAAAATAGATGAATTCGGATCAAAACTGAAAATCAGTATACGCGCGATTGTTTCGATGTGTATATGTGAGAAAAGATCCAAATCCAACATGTCATCTGATCTACAGTGCTTTAACTAGTGTCACAAAAGTTGTTCAACTTTCCAAATCATTTATTACTTCTGATAAAATTAAATGATTAACAGATACAAAATAACATACACTCGTTTTGGTTCCTCTGCTACTTCCGAATCCGTAAGTATGGAGTGCAAAGCTGGTGGTTGTAATTCTTTTTCACGGTCCTTTAAAATTATAAATTAAGAAAAAATGAAGTAAAAATTCCGGTAACTGAAGTGAATCGGTTCGAATTCACCGTTCGCTTTAAAAATATACTTAGAAATAATAAATATGCATGTACATGGATACTAACTTCCATTTGAAAAAACACAAAATGAACCTTGAACGAGTTTCCAATTGCAGACTGCAACATTGCATACTTTATATCTCCTGACTGCTTATATAGATTATACCTCATACGATCTTCCTTTTTTCTCCAAGCTTGGTTTGCTAACAATCTATACACATTTCGATATAAAGCATGCAGCATAAATACAAACGTCATACAAAGTACTATTTAAAAACTCCGTAGGCAAAAACTGACTCATATGATGTTCAGGAAACAAATAGCGTCATTACAAAAGGGGAATAACAATACATGAAACCCATTAGAAAATAATATGACTGAAAAATAACAAAAAAAGTTAAAAACTCACCGCCGTCGTCTCATTTCCAGCTTATGTGGTGAAGGATTCATTACCGGAAATTTCAATAGTGAAATAGTGGTGCCGGGCCAAGGAGTTGCAGCTGCACGTTCTACCAGGTCTACAGCACGCACTTTACACAGGTCAGACTGCAGTAATGCATTGAAAAGCGTTCTAAATACACAGTAAATTAGTCCAAAACTCCAAACGTTGACAGCTCTGAAAGAGCTCTTTAAAAATCTATTCCAAATGACAAAGTGGTACAATAGGTTCGGGACTCATAATTGAAATCAGTCCAAAGCAGTCCTAGTTTTTCTAAAGAATGATTTACTTATATTAGACTTTGAATAAATTACAAAAATTCTCAGCCTTAAGTTATGAAATCGAAATGAAACCTACGCAATGATAAAAACTATCTAGTAAAATAAGCAAAAAAGTTACAGAATTTCATCAATTAACAGAAAGGACATACGATTTTCCTGCATTTGTACATCCAACTAAATACATATGATTGCGCAAAGAGTCTCGAGTTGAAAATCTCAAGAATATGTTCTGCAATAGGTATTTAAATAATGAAAAGTAAGATCTTGTCCTTGCTACACGATAAGAATCCTAATATACAGCATCTCTTTATATAGCAACACCAATTTCATTTTGTCTATAATCCTGTTAGAATTATATCACATAAATAAATTTCAAAATTTAGGAACAGTATTAGTAAATTGAGACAGTTTTCAGTGTAGATTTTGGGCTTGAGTCTTGAAGAAAACTTCACTTTTACCAGCAATATTCAATTACTCAGAAAGCAACAACTCCACAATCTATTGACCGATTATTGGAAAATGAAAAATGAGAAAATTTATTAAAATGCGAACAGTAATAAGATCTTCCACACCATATCCTGTTTTCGCACTAATAAGCGACGTGTGTAAAATATTGAAGTTATCAACAAATCCTGCTTCCTTCAATGAACTGTGCAAAATTTGTCGGAAGTGATGCAAAAAACCACGACGCGCATCTGGCGGCAACAAGTCAACCTTGTTTCCTTTAATAAATGCACTCAATTTCACCAATTTCTTGCGGAATTAGAAAAAAAAAACTATGGATAGACACACAGACTATACCAAGTGACGCAAACAACAGAAAACGACATACCAACAACGATCATAGGTTTTTGATAACCAATTATTTTTGGCAATTCAGAATAAATGGATCCCGGCAAATCACACATATCAACGACAAGTATTATTAGTAATTCCTGTATCAGTTTTAAATGCTTCATCATAGAATCATAATCCACTGCGCAAACATTAACATTTAGCTAGAATAAAATGAATGGAAATTGATACATTGCTTATTCAAATTTAGGCCAGAAATTTAAACTACTCTCATGGTGCTTGATTTTATGACTTATTCCTAAAATATAATTACTGATTACATAGGAATCAACCTTTATTCTACTTTTTTTCAGATAATAAAGCTTCAGAAACGTAATGCTAACGATCCTGCATATTACTTTAGCAGTACAATGGCTTCAATTTTTTCAAATATTAATATAAAGCACTGAACAAGCTATTTTATCAAACTATCTACTCAAAAGACAGAATTACCAACCAAAAATTTATGCTTTTTAAGCATATAGCACCTGCGACACAATTGATCATTATAGTTATCTAATTTCAAAAAAATTTCTGCGGGTAAAAAGCCTGGCAAAGAAGCATCCTAAAAATAAAAACGAAGTTTCGACGACAATACATTGCCTTTAATTTTTAGCTTCTATATCTATTAATTGCAATCATTATTGCACCCAGCCCTACCGTTAATTGCTTTGCATTAAATTTAGACAAAAAGTCAGGATACTGGCAATTGCTTCATACCTGACAATGGAAATTCGCTCCACAAGCGAGACAAAGCTTATTCGAGAAGGGTACTGATGGATCAACTGTACCGTAGTTATCAAAATATTCATCGCCCTCATCTTCTATTATGTCATCCTAAAACTCATCATGTAACATCGGATAAAAGAAAAAGAGAATGTGTCCATTTTTTTGTCTGAAAGCAAATGGTTTTTAAGACGAATTTCAAGAATTTCAAAAAATATATAAATGATTCTCAGAGAACAAAAACTAACTTTTGGATTGCTACTTTGTCCTGGAAGTTGAAAATCAATTTCTTCCACAGCATCTTCGGCACCATAACGAATTACGACTTCATCATCGACACTAAAATTCTATTCGCCGTTCACGAAAATAATTATGACAGAATCCTGCTCATCCTTTACAAATCTAACAATATCTAATTTAAGCTTTAAAGTGATACAAACTTTTCCAGTTCAGCACCAGGTATGTCCACCGTTGAACCGACAACAAATTCATCGACAACGCTATCTCCATAAACGTAAAACCCACGATCAGAACCAGGAAGATTCCGAAATGTTGACGAATTTTCTGTAGGATTTTTTGCAACAGCCGAATTAGTTTTCAACAAGGAGGAACCAGCTAACAGAAAATTCTGTAAGGTAACAATGCTGTATATAATACTCCATGTTCTCTATGACTAGGGCTTCATTGAAACCCGCCTTGCCTAGGCTTGATTAAAACCATGAAAAAAAAACTAAACTGTACGTTAAGTTAATTGGAAATTTACAGAACAATGTATTTCAAAGTTTGCAAACTGAAATAATGAGCATAATCAGTAAAATGATCTGATGGCTGACTTTCAAACAATTCACATCATATCGCGCATAAGGTTATATCCTCCACTACCAGAAAACAACAAATGATCAATCAGTTGCAAAATCGAAATTAATTTCCAACCCAACACTAAGACAGAGCATGGAAATTACATTATACTCTTTTCCGGTTTCTTGATAACCACATTCAACAGTTAATTCTTCCTTTCTGTATTCATTTTCTTCCTTCTTAGTTTGTCGAAATGCAACAACTGAAGGATATTTGTTGGCATTTATCCTGAAAGCACAAACCAAAGGAAAGACTGCTGTAGGTTTTTTCAAAATCTTAAAATTCAACAAGAAATTAAAATGCCAGAGAAAATTTAATTCAGCGGAGCCATTTTTTAAATAGCATAAATAAAATAAAACTATACTTCAAATATCTCCCAGCGGATAAGGAATCCAAATCCATTTCCAAAGTTGATGCCCGATTCTCACACCACGAAGTTTCTAACCGTTTCCTCATTAATTCATTAATTTTTGAAACCGAAAGTGCCTTTGTTGGAAAACTTTGAATAGTTCTTGCTTTTCGCCGAAAGCGTCGACCAAACGAATGCGTTTCCCGTCGTATAGAGAGTAATGAAAACGGAAACAATTTTGAAATCCGGGATGCTCCACGCAACATAATGACAAGTATTGTTCACTTCCCTTTGAAATTTACAAGCTGCTTGCGCTGTCTTCGATAACTTCAGGGATATATAGCATTGAAAGAGCTACAGAAGTTGTTTGATATAAGTGTTTTCTTGAAAATATTAAGCCAATAAGTTCGAAACAAAACAAAGCAAGCAAAAATTTTTTATACCATCATAAGTATTAGAACTAAGAAACGATTTCAGAAACTAATTTTTCTTTTAAGAACATGTACCTCTTCTTTCGTCAAGACTTTTGATGTTTGTAAATAAAGACTGTAAATCAACACAGCGAACTCCTACACTTCCTCCGAAATCGTCTTCTACAATCTGCAGAGAATTCCAATTAGCATGAGCAAGCGTAAGCGGAACTGAAAAGTTTCCAAGAAATATGCCATTTCGTCCGCAAAAAAGTGAGTAAGACTTACTTCGATGTCTTCAAAGATGCCATGTAATTGAATGAGATTATGTGCTAATACAAGGATAATAAATGCAGCAACTGTTATCGGTAACAATAATGGTATCGCGATAGCCCAATATTTGGCTGGTAAATATGTTAAATGAAGTGATTCTAAGTATGGTGTTGGAAGAAGAGCCCAAATAAGATATAAAGCCAAGGAAAACCAAGAACAGATAAATAACGCAAAGCCTGAAACATATACCACTGCATACTAAGCCATAAAAATTCATTAAGTAATCACATAACATAATTCCTTTTTTTTGATTAACTTGAGTAAAATAAGGCAATGCAAAAGCGAGCCTTGCATCCTAATGGTTTGCATGTAAGCAGTACTTCTAAACTTTCTATTATCAAAATTTAATTTCGTAAATCGGAAATATTTCTTTGGATAAAGATAAAAGTAATGCAAAACATTTAGCAAACTTAACTGCTGTAAAGGTAAAATATCGTACTAGCAGAATTTAAAAGGCTTTTCTCAAAACTGAGCGTACCATACACTCCTCGAGCAGGCGAAGGATTTGGTGAGGCATATGATGGAATCGAATCTGAACGAACTTCTAGCAGTTCATCAACAGTAACCATACGGTTTCTATTATCAACCACAGAAAGATCTTTCGGAATACGTTCTCTTGAAAATATCCTTGAGGTATCGCCTAGTTAGCCACTGTTATTACTCTTTGCTCAAACATGAGAAAAATAAATTGTAACAGTAAGACGACTTCCAATTTAAGAAGAAAAGTAAAAACTAACTGACCACACTTTTTATACATAAAATGGGCCCATAAATTTTAAGTAATATCAGAATAAATAACAAATAATATCAGACAGACATATGAGACTTGTATAATACATTTACTGTAATATATTCGTAAGTGATAAGAACGAGGAAATCAAACATCAATTCAATGTTAAGCTTATCTGTGACTGCATCACTCTACATACGGAATATTCATAAACAACTAAAATGGGACCCGTACCTACCAATCACATTACCCTGTCTGTTTCACTAAATTGTGAATAGTTTTGAAAGTAGACTGCATCGAGTTAGCATAGGAAAGTAAACAAAAGGATTGAGTTTAACAAAAAACAAGCAGTTTCCGAAATTCTTGCAGAAACACCATCGTGGATTGTATATACCAATACTAACGGTCTGGCAATACTGAAAGTTGCTACCATCTGTCGAGAAAAAAAATCACAGTGACTGTTAAAAAATGTAGTGTGATGAATTATTCCCAGTCATCATCGATTTCATCAACATCATCGCACTCATCATTATCTTCTTTGGGAGGTGGTGGCGGTATTCGGGCACTCATGTGTGCGAATGCTCCTTCACTTAATCCCAAAGATTTTATTGATTCTCGATGTTCCGGTCTCTTTCCAAATATTCCTACACAGTTTTCGAAAATTTAGTAGTTTACACAATACAACAGTAGGCGCATCTGTTTCCCATTTATTAGCAAATTCGTGTCAACTACGAAAAAAATATGTTTAGCAACAAATATGACTTAAATTTTAGTACCTTTACGCCTCTGCTCCAAAGCTTTCGCCAATGAAGATAACAAATCATCGTTCGACGGGAAAGCGGGTACATTTCGTTTGGGCAGAACTGATGCATCTTCAGCAAGCACTTCTTCCTGAAAATCTATTCATCAATTCATCAATCATTCATCAATTCATCAATCTATGTATCCGCATTTTTCATGGTCGAAGATAGAAAAGATATTGATTTTGTAAAGTTACCCGTCTTCTTACTGATCGTAACCTTGCACCTTTGGTACCACCAGCTCTTCGTATGGCCTCCATTAAATTAGCTCTGCCATCAGTAAGCGCAATTTTCGGCTTCGATTGATTACTCGTTGAGGTTTGTGTTGTAAGCTGAATTGATGGCGCTGGTAGCAGAGGAGGGGGCGGAGGAGGAGCTGCTGGCGGAAATGAAGGCACTATCTTTTCTGAAAATGTGTTCTAAAAGCATTCATATAAGATACATAATTAATAAAAGTAATGGTCCCAGATCGTCGCAAAACCAAAATTGCACATCACATCAAAGATAAAGGGAAATAAGAAGGGAAGGCTATTGTCTTCAGCCTTTATATGGAAACAAACAAAGAAAACGGAGTGAAAAACATTGCAACTGTACAAAATCTTTACGAAAAAATGCAAAGAGGCGAAATAAAGATGATTCAGAAAATAAGAAAGAACAGAAAGATTGACTTAATATTAGGGTAATATTTGGTCGGTTTAACAGATAAAATTCTTTTTTTACATGATTTTCATCCAATATTGTAAAATTAACTCAAACAGTCACTGTAAAATAAACGAAACCGAGCCCGTATACAAAAAATTCGTAGAATAGCGGGGCCTTAATTCACAACAACGATAATTAATGACTCAAGATTCCGGAACTATGTCTCGGCATACAATCGACATAACGGCAGTGTTAAGCTTTCCGTTCCATAATTTTACCTTTAACTCTTCACAGTGCTTAATTCGTTGTTTTCTATCTGGTACAAAAATATCTCCCAATTTTTAGGCAATGAACAAAATGTCAAGCAGTGAAATTTCAAATTCGTAATTGAAATACTTCATGCTCGGTAAATGCTTCTGTTGCTTCTAGCCATAATGACATGATATTTGCAGCAATAGTGACATGTAATTTAATTATAACTATCCATTTTAAAAAGATAAAAAACGAATTTGCACCAGTTAGACGAACCGCTATTGGGTGTCGCAAAACTCCTACTTTCTGACTTGGAAGTGACCAAATCCGCTACCTTCGTTGCCAAAGAAGATGCCTCACTTGTTTCCGAAGTCAAAAATTGCGAAACGACTGCTGCATTCTCACTTACTGTTAAAAATTTAGTATCTTCTGCAATTCTGTTTAGATTCTGTTTGGTAGACATTTCTTCCACATTAATATCTTCCTCCACAACTGAATTTCTTCCTGAGGACTTTCGAACAACCAACGACTCATCAAGCAGATCTAGAATTGAATAATATTGCAAATTTGCCCTTAATTCAATATGATCATGCATTTATGTCGTCTTGAAAGTCTTGATTGATTAGTGAATGAGCCTCTAGCAATAAATCCAGTCAATGAGGAAACTTTCTAAAAAGATCAACTAAGGTTTTGCAAACATAGGACAAGGGAGGAGACTAGGGTAATGACCTGACCAGCAAATTTAGGAACAAGAGATATCAAAAGTATACTCGCTGAAGTAAATAACAATTCTGGAAAACTGAAATTCTGAAGTGAACCGAATTCTGGTTCATATTGCAAGGGATCCATTTTCTGTTTTATGCTAACCGCCAAGGCCGAGTCATCAGCCATCTGTGCGGGTTGTTGTATCTTGGATTCCGATTCTTCATGAAACTAAATGAAGCAGGGAAAATTTGTGTGATTAGAGACCTATTTTGAATTTTATTTTCAAATTTCTGAAAATGACTTATTCTCTCACCTTTCATACCACTTTTTACTTTTTCAAAGGGATAAGAAAGATTCAATCCTACTTCAATTTTTACGTTATCAAAAGGATCCATGAATCGATTTTCGGTATAGACATTCAGAGTAGTATTGAATAGTAACAAATCAGCAGCTGACTTCAAATTATCTGGAATCTCCCTAGCTGAAAGAGAAGTTCAATACAGATTCTTCTTTTTGAAGGTGTATAACCAAGGAAATTTCAAAATTTTCTCTTAATTTCCAACCTCAACCAAAACTATTTGTATTGCATCTAGATGAAAACATAAGGCTTTTACGAATCTCCTAAAGATACAAATTAGAAATACAAATCTCCGAGAAATATAAAACTTACTTCGTCTATTTGACCTCATTTCTTTTTCCGTGAACCGATAAAATTTTTGCTTTTCATCGAAACCTACTGCAACATCTTTTAGCTCACTTGAATCACATCTGTGCTTTCTGTCAATCCTCCTCAAAGCTTTCAAATTTGTGAGCAATCCATTCTCCAAAACACTTCGTTGGCATTTATTTTCGGTTTTGATAAATTTGCTAGGAACACTAATTACGATTGCTGTGTTCATCTAGAAAATCGCACAACATTGCTATTATTCGTTTATAGTAACCAAGAATTTTTAACTTCACTTTCATCCTATAATTTTTTTGTGTGCAGGGAAAATTAAAAAGACCCACCCACAAAGTCATTACTAACCTCTCTGATTTGCTCGACTTTTTTGGCAACTCGCTCCAAATCCAAATTTACTCGATCAGCATGCTCACCAAGACTTTTTGTCCTATTCTCTAAGCGTTCAAATATTTCACCAGACAAATTTAGCAGCTGTTCTAAACCAAGCACAATCCATTCCACTGCCTCTTCTTGACTTACGTCACTTGGTACAATGCAAACAGACATCCTTTTGCAACAGTCTGAAAGATCAAACTTAATTTACCATCTCTCTACTGCAGCAACTGAGTACCAACGAAAGGTTGCTAGATTACATGACGTCAATAAAATAAACCCTTGAGTTCATGCAATTCAAGTAATATTCGCCTTTAAGAACATGTAATTATGCCGGTTTAAGAAAGGTTGTTTGAAAAATTGAAGTCTTTTCACGACTCAGAAAAATTGCACTACAACGCGATTTTTAGCTTCGTTTCATATAGAATACCGTCAATAAACTTATTGTAATATCCGATGCTTGGACATAGCTATGAAAGAATTGCATACGGGAAGGAGCGGCGAGAAATATTACATGTGATCATTCGTATAACATGTAACAAAGGCTTTTATATGCTAAACTTAGACTGGAATATTTGAAAATTTTTAAATTAATCTCCTCCAACTCGAAAAATATAAAAACAATATGATTTCTGACAATATTTCATTGTTATCTTTTTTGATATATCATTTAGTGCCTCATTCTCTACTAAATAAGTATTGTACACTGTGCATTAATGGAATTCCTCATCGGTGATTCTTTTTGTAAGTCGCTTTAAGCCATAAATTTAAAGAGTCTTATTACTTGTCGAAATAAACATAAAAGCACTAAACATTAGTAAATCTTTCCATACTGCCTATACACATTCAAAGAAACCTGCAAGTACTGCTTACTTTAATTGCAAAGGTACTACTGAAGTTTTAAGAACAGTATATTTTGCCAACGTAGAGAAATAAGTTTTCACATGAATTGCATCACTTAAATTTAGCAATTGCCAGGCGTGCCAGCTCATAACATTTAATTTGACGAAGTCGTCATTTTCTGTGCATCGATAACTTCTACTATGCATAATCAAAGGTGTCTATATAGCAGCGTAAATGTATAAAGGATGTCATAGGTCTGCTTTGCTTGTTCAACCATTATAGCCCGCAACAATACCTTAAAAACATCCAGTAGTTACCAGTATCATTTGTATTGTACATCAAAAACTTGATAATGTAATGAGCATAATTAAGAACTTGCGGTAGTAAAACGAGGACAAATAAGTTTATCGTCTTTGTTTAAATTTCTCATTTATCAAGTTCACTATGAAATTCCCACAGCTCATCAAACTAGTAGTGCAGTTACGAACTTCTTATCAAGATGAGAATACAGAAAAGTAGGCAAGCAAAGAAATTTTATAAGACGACGTTAGATTAGAACAAAAAAGATGTGTTTAACACTGCAATTTATTACATTAAGCTCCATTAAGCACTGTGATATAAAATCCTTGAAAAACAATAAAAGGTATCTGAATTGGTAAAATAAGACTAGGAACATTTAATATTTTGTATCCTAGCGCACACAATACGCTGAATTCTATGATGACGTGAACAGAAACGTCCCACACAACATATCTCAACCCGCTGGCAAAAAGTCCTAACTCCTTCCGCCAAATGTATTTCCAGGATCAGCAGCAAAACGTCCCAAACCAACCTGTTCCACAAATTCTGAATACCATGAAAATTGGCATCTCAAACCTTAAATTAATTTCCAGTTGATTACAGGTTGTGCTTTTCAGTACCATTTGGACTATTTTGCCATTTTGTGTTATTGAATGTCCTAATTATGTTATGCCAAGCTAAAAGTAAGCAAAATGAGCAAGCAGTATCACAAAATGTCAAAATTTTGACCGTGCACCCACTGGTAAGTTCATAAGGTTAATATTTTCAACTTTATGACGTTATTGGGTCTTTATTTGATCCAATTTTACCAATTTAATGATAAATTAAAATGATAAATTTAATGAAATTTTGCTATTTATTCGTCGGATAATTTCAGGTTAATTTACTCTTTTTATGTAAACTTTTTAAGATTTCTAAATTACAAATTTATAAATTATATAAATTTTCAAAATATGAAAAAGAATATTCTGTTTTAGAGAACAATTGAAAATTTTTGGCTTTGATATTTTCAAATAATGTTAAGCCTAAAATAAAAAACTCTTTTCCATAAAAAAATGAGAGATGTCATATTTTTAACTATTGGGTGAGGTTCCACGCTTTCTCGCATGTTCTACGTATGTTATCCAACGTGAATGTAAAACTAGGATCATTTTCTTTTCATTGTTCAGTTTTTCGGAACTTTTTCATTTATGTGAATCGTAGCTCCCATTGCTAATGAACGCTTCTCACTTTCCTTTCTGAAAATTACGTACGGAGTTCAATTGATAATATGTACGAGTTCGTGACACCTCATAGCATCGCTATTGCATGATAGTGACGACCATTTTATATCTTCTCTTTTCACTAATACTCTCAATTTAGATAGCAACAGAGCAACGACCATCCCCACCATGTGCAGCCTCTGTACCACCACGAACTCCTAGTAAAACAACAGAAACTCTCAAAAAGGAAGTACAGGGATGTTCCCCAAAGGTATATACACGATCAGAAGCAACGGTTAAAATGATTTCCTTGCAATCAACACAACCTGACGCAGGTAGTTCAACAAATATGGACTGAACTCAGGATCGAAAAAAGCTTAACATAGAATCCTTTCGAATTGTTCATAATTTTAAGGACGAACAAAATCATTATGGTAACTTTCATGAAGTATGCTTTCACATTTTAGTTCAGAAACCAAAAAACTAATTTCTTTCCAGCAGAACGGAGAAACAAGAGCGAAAAGTTGAAAATTAATAAAACGCAATCAGAAACGGAACTTGAAGATGTACCGTTAGTAACATCAATGATAATCGATAGGACGCAAGCAAGCATTTCACAACGAGTCAGATGTTACATTTTTAATTTGTATTCAGCTGTCAAAAAATGGGGGAGTTATATAGAACTTAGCAAAATATCAGAGACTGGAGGAAATACAGGAATGAAATATTCTTGCATATCCCATTTTCTAGTTTACTGTCAGAGTTCCCTAAAAGCATAAATATTGGTATATGTTCATACTAAGGAATCCACATATATAGTCTATAAGACATACAACACTTCAGAATAGAATAAACAATATTCTACAGGTAGATGACAGTGCTGATACCGGTGAATATGTGGATGATCTTCCAGAGGAACGTGAACAAAGTAGTGGTGAATAGGTTGTTCCTGTATAAACAAGAAGTATAAACAAGAATAACTTCTTGTTTAAATAAGCACTATTTAAATAAACATTGGTTTGATTTGATTGTTTTAAATGAATAAAATGCACGATATAATTAATGTAGCATAAAATTTGTTAGCTTGCATTTTCAACTTTGCGAACTGTACTATCAAATCGATTGTTTGGAAATGTTTAAAATGATTCTCCTCATCTGACCTTCAATAGCTGCAGAAATTCCAAATATTTCATTTGCGTATGTCACTTAAATTACTTGTTTAAAGTTCGCCCTTACAAACATCTCCGAAAACGAACATTGATATTGATTTTAAAACGATTTTTGCAAGGCATATTCATCAAACACAATTAAATCCTTTGCAATTTTTATTTGAAAAACACTATCTCCAAAAGTTATCATACATATTTCTTTTCCTTCAGCAAAGCTATAATTCCGGATAATCCATAATTCCACATTCCAGACGAAGCATTTCAGAAGAACACAGTTTTGGATACAGATCAATGCATCTATAATCTAATTTTTTAAAATTTTAGATTCTAAGTCTCTTTAAGCAGAAATTTTATTACCCATATTAACAGTCCGGTTGATCAAACTAAATTCTTTCAAAAACCACTCGCAATCGTTTTTGCTATTGTTTTACATATTTTTTCTTTTCTACCATTCTCCATATTTCAGAATCTTTAATTTAAACAAGTTTAAAGATTTCAGCTTGTACTTATTTAGTGCTTGTTGGCGAAGCGTTTGCGGAACAAAAGGCGGTGGAAATTCCGTAATTCGTATAATGTTACATTCGTGGGTTATTTCTGACATTATGGCGCTGCCATCATTCATTATGTCGATCATCGCATGACCACCTAACTTCAGCCAAGTACAATTCGCCTTAAATATTACTAATATTATGTTGAAAAGTTGAACTGCCATCACATGTTATACCATAAAAGCAATTTTACTTTAAAATCCTTCGTTGACAATCGATAGCAGTCCATATCCAATTTGAATATGTAAAATGATGGATTTAAGCCGATATTAGCTATTAAACGAACACCACTGATCCAGACGAAAGCACGAATAAACCAATACGCACAGAACCCTCCATCGATACGTGATAACCACAAGAACAACGTTCCAAAATACAGCAATATTAACCTGTAAAAAAATACACAGTTTATTGGAAATTCTGAAATTATAAAATTTTACTTTGGAAAATTTTGATCTTTATAGCCAACGACTTTGTTAATATTTTAAGCATAACTGTTAAAAGAATCAGTTAGAAACTTGAAATTTTACCCTGAAATTACAACAACAGTTCTTTGCAAAATATTCCTCCAATGGGATGGATCAGCCGGTACGGCAGAATTCATCCAACAGGTCCGATCACGTTGAGCCAACATAGACACGTGATTAATGCAAAGTTCTCGTTCTGGAAGATGTCTGCAATTATTAAATGCATCGTATCAAAGAAAATAAAAGTTTTATTGAATTTTATTTAAAAAAATCTCAAAGGAAATGAAAGTCATTTTTTACTATTTTTTTCGTTCTAAACACTTCGATATAAATTACTTAGACAAAATTATAAAACGAAAATTACTTAATTGCAGAGTCGTCCACTGCAATCAACATTGGATTGTATGTTCCATCCGGTAAAAATTCAATCGCACCAAGAAGACTTGTTTCGTAAACTAGCATTTGACCCGTTCTACTACAAAAATTATAGGATATTTTTAAAGCAATAAAGAGTTGCTAAAATTTCAACTCTAGATACGCCAAACTTGACCAATCAGCTACATCTTCGTTAATAATGTCAATATCAGTTCATTATCGACAAGAAAGCAAGAATTATTCTGTATAAATATCGTTCTTGAGATGATCAAAATAAATAAAAGCAGTACCGTGTAAGCAAGAAATAAAGTCCTTTGTCGTTTATCAGTGGTACTGAACCGGGCCAAACAATCAAATTCCGTGACGGATATTGCTTTATCAATGATTCGAGCCTTGCAACCTGGTGAATTAGAAATATTTCAAAAATTTTCAAGCATAATTACACTGTAATTATAATCATTTGCAATTATTACAATAAGTTGAACGATAGCAAATGCACGCCATTAACTTTCTTATTCCATGCTTTGGTTCTATTTGGTTATATAAATGTTTTATTGCAGGTCAACTAAAGATAAAGTAAGGATAAGGCAGTACTAACACGTCATGCTAAAAGGAATTATATTTAATTTTATAATTATATTTGAAAACTACTCCATTCTTTTAGAATCTTCCACCTGCCTATCCATATTGATTGCCGGAATAGTCACCGATCCCGGATCAGCAGGTAACATCCGTACATCCAAAGCATTTCCCAATTCTGGTGTTGTATATCCGCTTACTACAATATACCCAAATGGCAAACCACCGTATCCTAAAAATGATTGGTACTAACAAGTTTATATCGACAAATAATTTAGTAATGCTTAAAAGTCCTAGCAGCAGAAATGAAATATGTCGAAATATTTAATCTTTAAAGAAGAAAAACCGACTAGAAATTGTTCTGATGAAAAAAAAACGCCACTAACTTTTTTATTCCATACTATTAATGTTAGCAACGTAGATAGTATAGCTTGTATCATTTCTATGACTTCACTCAATTTAATGCTTGATAAATGTAAAGAAAAAGTTTCTCGAAACAAAAAAAGAAAAGGAAGAAATTATTTTCTAGGATAATTTTATTTTATTTTTCTACAATTTAGCTAGTACGGGTATTTTATTCAAATATTTTTTCTCAATTTGATAAATTTAAGTAACACATATGTTGATGTCTGACCAACTCGAAGTGCTTCAGATGCGTCAATTTTCCAATTTCGGCATAAAATTTCAATGGTATCATTTGTTTCCTTATTCATTAACAATAGATATTGTGTTAACAACTTCATTTCGTCATTATACATCAGAAGTACACATTTCTTGGCACTTAATGAATAAAAATCAACAATTTTACCCGGATAAGTCTCGTAATGGAGGTTGTATATTGACATCTAAAATAAAAAGAATGAAATGTTTTATTTGCGTCTAAAATGCTGTGCTCCCATTCTTTTATTCGTTTACTAAACTGACTTATTAATGTGATGGAGCAAAAGGCTATTTCACCCAAACACTATTTTTTCAAGTTGTTACTGAAACATTGAGCTTTCTATTCCAGTCTCTGTCCATTCAAAGCAGAGAATTAATGACAAACAGAAATGGATTAAGATGCTCACTAATAGTCATTACCAACTGATAATCTTTAAATCATTCTGCTCTTTTCTTAATGATAAACAGTCAACAGTATCGAACTCAGTTTTTATAACACGTTAACCTCAATGATTCTAATCACTGCAACGTTATAGGTGCTAGTAATAAATACATCATCCTTCGTTTCCTTCTCTTATGCCACTAAATACGCTGTAATAATAAATGCACATACGTTTAATTTAGCACAATCAAAAATCCACAGCGCTAACTGCTGCGTTATTTCAACGCTTGTCGACGTATGAATATAAACATTTGCACCAACGATATAAATATACTGCAAATTACATACCATCAGTTATATCATCCCTATTTTGTATAAGTAAATGAAATGTACAACTAACGACTACAACCCATTACAATGGAAACAACTAACCCGTCCTTCTGGGCACAGTGTGTAAGTATATATAATGTTGGGCATTCGAACTTTTGGTGCCCCAGAATATATTTGCCGTTGCCAAGTCAGCATGGAATATGAATACTACTAAATGAATAAATCACTTTTCCCGATTTTAACCAATCGACCAGTCAATTTGAAGAAATTACTATAAAATAAGCAATTCTGTAGAAAGCAACGGCTATTTATCGCTTGATTACCAATATAAAATCCATATAAAGTACATCCAAATTATCTAATTTCCACCAAAATTTTATCAAGTATCGATAACTAAGGGTCATTTTATTTGATTAACATGAAGCTTTTAAAAATATGTTTCGAAATATTATCTAAACAGTACCATAAGGTACTATAAAATAGCACAGATATAAAGATATGAGAATATAACAGACTGAATCATCTAAATTCATATCTTACACATATTTGAAATTTTAATCAAATCTCATGAATTGGCAATAAGTTCCAACTTCAAATTCACTACTCAATAAATAAAGACGTTATATTGACGTAAGTCCTATTTGTAGTATGAGCACTTTATATATTAATTTATAATAACCTTAAAGAACTTACCAAATTTTAAAAACGCCAGATGGAAGCAACCACCAATGAAACTTCACATATATTTAGAATTAAAATTAGAAGCTAAACTTGTGAAGGGGAAGTTTTGAGAATAACTAGTTTTAAAAATCAGCATTTCCAACTCGCAAATCGACTTATTCTCCTACTTGCCTTTTCAAGCTAACGTCATCATCTAATAAAAAGCTAAATACAGGATCGCAATTACATGAAAAAAATCTAAAGCGCTATATCAATTTGAACTTCTCTTACAACGATTGCGTGGATGCTGTTGTTGAGTTCGGGATATTTGGCAGTTTGGGGTCTCATCTTTAATCGAATTTTAATTTGTCCGTTCGGATCAAAATGGTAGATCAATCATCAAATGTTCGTATTATGTAAAGTCGTTATTTTAATTTTTCTCAAGCTACTCTGTAATATTTGTACACTCCTTTTTAATGTGTCTCTCTTTCATTTGTAATCATTACACCTATTGATAGTTAGTCATGTTGTATTCTCTCTTTTGAAACTGATCACCATTTTTGTAGTTCTAATGTCAGTTATCTCTGACATATATAATATATTTTTTCATACTTTTTATATCTATATCTTTACATATATATTATATATATTTTTTGTCATTTCGTACTCTGAATCATAGACGTAGATGTCATATAATTCCTTTTCCGTACATTCAGATGTTATCAAATTCTTTCAGCTTTTTCATCTTATTGAAAATATTAAAATATTCCTTATATTATTGAAAATATTCCTTTATCATTTAGCGATATAAAAAAAAAGATTAATTTTCAAGTTTCTCTTTCTTTAATATAATGGTATTGGATTTTGTATACCAATGTATACCAATAGATTCTATCAGATTAAGCACGGATTATGCAGGGATGAATTAGATGTTAGGGGGGGTTCGGCCATTATTTTATCTTTTTTTATTGAAAATATGTCAGAACATAAAAAATGATTTCATTTTCAGTACTTTTGTTCAAAATTCCGTGCCACAGAGGTTTTGTACATCAGTGTACTGGAATACCACAAGATTGTATCGTCGAGGGGAATATTAGGTAGTGGCGGGCATGGGAAAATTACGTTTTGCGGTAAGTTGTTCGAGCAACATGAACAGGAGTATGGAGGCTCATAGCTTCCTACAGTAAGTTTTAATCAATTATTTACTTTTAAGTTATCGTTGAATTCGATGTATAATTGTTATGTTGCTCATTCGCTTTAAGTTTGCATCACCGATGCAGTGACAGTACTATTCGATGTGCCATGAGAGGTTGCAGAATTCATTTCGTGATTTCTGGCACTTATGGGCACTATTTCAAAAAAATTAAAAGATGTATCCCCGAACCGTTAATAGTGTTGCATTCGGTGTTAGTATGGCAGATTTTCTTTTGCATAGTTCTAGAAAAAAAACCGATTTATGAGGTCAATATATACTTTTTTCTAAAAAGTGTCTTATTGACTTCATGAATTGATTCGAGTTATTCTTTTTCTATTCGAGAAATTATCACTACTCGGAAATGAAGACTTGTTTGTGTAACAAGTCTTCATTTCTGAATAATGATAATGTTGTAAGAAGGTTAAGTATTTTTTCCAGCGTTATATGACGAAGTTGACAATTATCCTACGTGGACAGTCATTTGTTAATCCTCTATAGGTAATTTTATGAAGGACCATTATAACCTTTTGCATTCAGCTTTTTAATCGATTTTTGCACAGTCTCAAAACTTTTTGAAATCAAAACTCTAGACAAATTTAAAAATTTTTTGACGTGATAATGACAATTGAACTATGTATTTCTCACTTACCAAGAATGGCTTATTTTAACTTTCTTTTTACGACTCTTGAAAACATCACGAACAGTTTGATACTAGCTATTAACACGAAATTCAGAGCAATAAGTGGCAGGAACAATGTTTGTGTTGGGTTGTATTTCTTCTTCCAATATGTTATCAAGGTGACATATTGGAAGAAGGAACAATTCATGTGTGACAATTTTGCCATCTCATCATTATCAGCAGAATTCTTAATTTTAGGAAGAGAGGCTTCAATGTAGAATCATTTGGTTCGGGAAGTCAAGTGAAATTACCGGGCCCTACACCGGATCGGCCAAATTGCTATGATTTTGGTGTAGCAACATATGACTTCATTTACAATGATTTGAAACAAAAAGATCCTCAGCTGTAAGTAGTGTTTTGTCTTCTTCATTTTGCTGTTTTTTCTATGTTTTATAAAAGCTTATCACGTTTTATTTCAATATTTTGTTCCATTTTAATAAATTAATATTTTGAGATATACGCAGAATGGTTTATTAAATATGTTGGATCGCAATCGTAGAATAAAAGATATGCCACAGAAATTTCAACATTTCACTGGGAAATTTGATGTTATCATATGCTTAGAAGAGAGAGTATATGATCAGGTGGGATTTGTTTCACATCGAATGATTGTGTTGTGATGAATTAATTTAAATGTGTAGTTTTATTTGAAGTCAAGCCTGAAATAGGTCTGGGATACTTACATAAAAATGCCTATGTAACGTTATACCCATAAACCATTGTTTTTGTTTGTATAAGGTTAGGAAAGCATATTCTGAATTCTCTAGTTCATGGTTAAAAAGGAAGAGATAATTTGGACACAGATAGCTAAACAAAGTATCTCGAATTATCACAGTCTAAAAAGGAAATGAATTGTAGTGAACAGTTTCTCGCATTCGCATTACAAATGTCTCTCGAAATGCCAGTAGTGAACTACTTATGCACATGCTTGCACGCTTTAAAATATGTTTTGATATTATAAAATGAGAAATAGTTGCAACTTTGTTAGCCTTTTAATTGTTATCTAAGTTTCATTTGTCCACACTCAAATGTAATCTCGTACTTATTTATTGTTTTAGATAGTGGATGATTTACAAACGCGAGATACAAATGAAGGGGATAGCGTTCATGTTATCAATATTGATATACAAGATAACCATGAAGAAGCTACAATAGGAGCTTTATTTGTTTGTGATCTATGTGCCAAGGTTTGTTTTTAGGAAATTGTGTTTAATTTTAGGTATCACTAAGCCAGAAACAAATTCCTGAGCATTACTTTATTTTTTTTTGTGCTTCGGAAGAACTTCTGTATTGGGATGTATGTAAGTATGCTCCGGGTACCGAATCTGAAACTTGTAGAGGATTTTGAAGATCACTGATTAATAGTTTCCGTTTTCAAATATTTGGGCCTTATACATCAACTTTTGTTGAACTAAGCAGTGCATTGGTCTAAATTTGAATGATTTAGGAATAGTTTCTTTTCTCTCGGCTGATGTAAAATATTGAAACTAAGATACGATTTTTCGAAACCTTTGTTAATGAAGTGTTTTCTGTATATTTCATTGCGCATGGCATTTCAGTTAGAAGCTTGTGAAGATTTGGATAATGAAATTGATGAAGTGTTAACAGAATTTGAACAGAATAACAGTCGGCGGAACATTTTACATACAATTTGTTTCTATTAGAGAATGTGATTGATTACTTTGCTGTGATATTTATTATTCTGTCTCAGTTGTAAGCATTAATTCTTATAGTATTGAAGATAGTGGGTTGGACGATGATGAAGAGCTGCTTCTTAATGAAAACTAAGTTTTCATAAGGAATGCATACTTAGGTTAGAGAATCATTAATATCAATAAAATACAATTGTTAGGCTTCACTAGTACGAATTGTATGATTTTAGGTATGCTGAACTGCGCATTTCATCTTCGTCATCCACTGATAAAAAGTTTATCCTTTGTATTTTTTAAAATGTTATATCAGTTGGCGTCGTGGAAGGCTAATATAAGAAAAGAACATTTCTCCCATATTTGTATATTTCTCATGCCGTATTTTGTTTATTCTAATATATATTTCTCCTATTTGCTGTAGAGAATTCTCGATTTTTGGTGCTGAAAAAAGTATATTTCATAGTAGTTATGTAACAAAGCTGTACTAATTGTATTAAAAAAATATTAAACATAATATTAAACTATATGTGCCTTGCTGTCAGTACTTTTCTTTTCTGTTCTGCATACAATTTAGCAGCTCATTGAAGTCCGTATCTTTGAATGTTCATTGTCACTGTTAAAGTCTAAATTCTCAGGAGCAATGAATTACATTTTTGTTCTTGAAATAGCCTCCTATTAGGAATGCCTACAATGGCGATTCCTTTAAGGGGTTAGTCACCTAAAGAAAAGAAAGAAAAGAACATTGGGGTTTGTGATTCCCAAGAATAATGCTAGAATCAACCGATGTGATTTCGCCCAATTAACTAAAAGCCGGAATAACCGGAGGAGACATAGTTACAATAAAGAGAGATTTCATTTCCTGCATTTTGAAGAGGTAAGGTTCCAAACGGAAGAGCAGAAAAAAACAGGATTTGAAAATAGCAAGATGTGATTTGCAACAAAATTGCTTTTCCCTAGCGTCATTGCTATCCGTATGATATTATTAACCACTAAAAAACTACAAGTTCACAGTACGATCCGAATCTGTGGCATCGTTAATGAAAAAGTGCATAACATACGGGGACGCTTATTCTACTTAGCAATGACGCTAGGGAAAAGCATTCCTCGGCATGAGGAATGCTTTTCCTTTTTTTTTTATTCCTCGGAATTTATCAATTTAACCCCACTGAAATCACGTAATATTAGGAGTAAAGTAATAACTAGATGAATAGATATATCAAGTGATGAACGCTTGTTCAGCCTCAGCACTAGTCTTCCTCATCAATTCCCAACTAAGAACAGTGTTTTGGAATTGCTAAATAATTTCTTGAGTTCGATTTTCTTGCAACATTAATTTTTATATCTCAGAGGAGGAGGTTGTGTATTGAAGTTAAAAAATTTCAGCTATTTAAAATAGTTAAAAATAAATCGAACACATTTGCACTTGTCATTTTATTTGAGGAAATAATAATACTTCAGTGAAAATGCGCATAAGCATCAGTGAGACGTCACTTCCGCTTTCTTTTGGGATAAGTAATAGTAGTATGACAAGCCGCTTTGAACTATTCCCTTTGCAAGCATACAACATGCATAAATTGTTTAAAGGTCAAGAATTAGCGAAAACGATGAATTGCATCGAAGTACTGGCCTTTAACTCGTTTAGTTCACTATTTCGGTAATTTTGTTAATGCGAAGTAGTTATCAAATTTCTGAGTTGAAATATATTGCAATAGAACTAATCAACTTTACCAAAAATTAATTATGATCGAGAATGAAATCACACATAGAGTTAATTTTTTTCAGTTATAAAGTCATTTATGCCTGATATTTTTACTTCCTCAGACACATAACAGGTAATAATACTTCAGTGACGTTCGACGGTAAATGAATTATTAAAGGACATAAGTCAGCATGACAGCTCTTTTTGAATGAACGATAGAGCATTGAAGTTGTCCGTTTTAGTAATATCGCATACCTAAAATTTGACAGCTGTCGAATGCTTTTATTAAATAGAAACAAATGATCCTCCAGCGAGACATCCTGCAAGGATACCATTACGTCAATTTGTAGCGTAACTCTATGAAATTTTGGCTTTTCATTCCAAAAAATGAAAAACTGCTAACTGAGTTTGAAACGTGTAAAAGTTATATGTTTAAAGATGTAAAAAATGTTCAAAGCATCACTGACGCTAGATGGACAAATTTTCAGAAAATTTCTCAAATCGACTTTTAATCGTATCAGAGATGTCATCTCTAATATTTGATCATTTCAGGTATATTATTTACCCGCGCCGACTATTTTTTGTAAATCGACCGTCTGAACGGTCGATGCGTTCAAACATCTGAGCGTATATATATGCCTAAAATTTGCAAAATAATGTTTAGTACATATGTGAAACTTTTTTTTCACACTTAAGAGAGCAAAATAACATAGTTCTCTATTACTTTGCTCTTCATGTGTTTCTAAAAAGGATAGAATTTAAGATATAATGCAGATGATTTGGGTGAAATTGTGAAAGACCTTAAATGCTGAATTTTGTTAAGTTATTTAACTGAACTCTTGCCATTCATAAAGAAAAAAAAACCATCCTTCGCAGTTATGGAATTCACGCGTTTACTTGTAATCGAATTTAGTGCTTAAATGTATTCAGTGAACTTACGTAGATAAGTCATGGGATTAGATTATTAGATTAAAGGACGATAATGGCAATAGCAGTAACGCATATGACAATTTGATATGCCAGCCATTGCCAGCAACCTTATAAATTTTCACATATAACGTAATTCACCCATGCCCTTTTGTAATTATTTGCCGTCTGTCATACTGTCGCATATTTACTAATTACTGCAACCGATTTTAGTAAGCATTTTGCACAACGACGGTTATCATTCTATTTTGCGAAACGAAAAACAATGCTTCAATGAGAAAGTTTTTCCTTTTCCTCTCATTTGAGAATTTACTATTAAAAACAGTTAGTGTGAAAGACGCATAATTCTAGCATTCTTTATTAGCCTTGACATTCAGTGAGGCGAATTAAACACTGCAAGTTGCAATGGATGCCATAATTTAGATGAAAGTGTTGGTGAATAGTTGAAAGATTTTAGCGTCGATATAGCATTAATGTGCCTTATTATTACTATTTGAAATATGAAAAATCTAAAAATTTAGTCCATTTTAAACGCACTAAATTTTATTGAATGCTTTAATTCCTCTGCACTCACTCTCCATGAAGACTTGCAAGTGGTTGATACTATTTCCGATGCAAGCACAGGAGATTTCGAAAAGTTTTTTTTAATTTTAAATCCAAAAAATTTATGAAAATGCGAGAGCGTTTCTGATGTTCTTATTAGCTCTCAATTTAAAACAAGGAGTTTGTGTAGTTTTTAGTCAAATGTTCTTATTTAGTTATTTACTTTTATAATAACTGAGAATGTTGTGGTTCGTGTACTATCGAAAAATTCTTCAGTTTGGTCGATGATATAAGCAGAAAAGCAGTTGCAGCACTTTATTTCGTTAGATCGTCGTCATTATTGCTCGGATATATTGCGGTAAATAAAAGGCGTTTTATCATTGCATTGTTTCGGTGATTCCGAAGAACTGCTTCTTCCAGTTTATATTTTCATAAGTACCAAACGACTTTTACTCTTACCGAAATAGCAGGTGAAGAGATGAATAACAATACAAGCAAAGAAGATGCAACGTTAAGAACTATAAGTATTATTTTGCATGTACACGCTTATACCGTTGTCGGCACACTGCTTATATCGATCAATTTTCCCGTTTTTCTACTTGTCGTTACGCATAAAGCATTCAGGTCAATCGATTTTCCATTTATCTGATAAAAAAAGATATTGTAAAAATGAGCACTGAAAATGAACAGTGGAACAGTAAAGAAGATTACAGGTAACGAACATATGAACAAATTTAAGCATTCCAGGGACCTCTACTTGGTTCTTGCATTTGTCTTCTTTAACAATGGGCTAACCGGAATCAGTGCGCTATCAATAGGAATAAAACGGATAATCGATACTAATGGCGGAGAAGTGCTCATCGATCACCATGAATGTGTCCTCAATGTTTGTTTGTTTTCCGACAAATATTCCGGAAAGCACTATTTTTCGATTTACAGCGATAATCAAATTTACAGTTAGGGTTGTACTGTAACAAATGAAATTTCAGGTGCCCATCCTTCTCTTAACACTGCTTTTTCTGAACGGTTGGACTTTATTGATGAATGCCGCGGAAAGGTTTTGTGCTGTAGCATTTCCGATATACTACTATACTCACAGCACAGGGATCAGTTATTCATTAATTGCCGCACAATATGCAATCACCTTCATTGTCATAGGCTCTACCACCACTGCAAGTTTAATTGAACCAGCTCGACGCATACCGAATAGCTGCGTGTAAGTAATGATAAGTGATTCATCTGCACCTATCGTAATCAAACACTTTTCAAAATGTAACCAAGAATTCTTCACTTTCAGGCTGCAAAATGTATATTCAGCTAACTTTTATAAAGCAGGACTATGGCTTACCACCAGCGCTTCATTTCTGAGTGTTGTTCTTCTGGCCATTGTTATTGTGATCCTGAGAAAGTGTGACTGAAAATTTTGCATTCTTAAAAATTATATAATTTACTGATATTTACCATCTTCATCCTTTTGCTTATTAAGTAATGCCTGAATTCAATGTTCTCCATTCAACATGAAATTTTGTGGTTTCAGATAGCGATTTGATGGACTTCATAGTCTCAGCAATATGCATAATCAAAAGTAACAGCAATACAAATTGAGAGAATAAAACTTTGTACAACCAATTGGGAGGGATGAAATAATAATATGAGAATAATTCCTTCAAAAAAGATGTAACACGTAGCCATGCAAAACTGTTCCCTTAATATTCTCATAAAGTTAAATTCAAAAAAGAATCTTAACTGCATTATTATATTATTATTAATTATTATCATTATTAATATTATAATTATATTATTATTATTATTATTATTATTATTATTATTATTATTATTATTATTATTATTATTAATTATTATTATTATTATTATTATTATTATTATTATTATTATT